>JARYGA010039442.1:0-66609 GCA_030545235.1 Helianthus tuberosus
GGAGGATATTGTCAACCTTATGAAGGAGAAAACAGGAGAACGTAAAGGATGTTCATACAAGGAATTCATGGCGTGTAAATCACCAATCTATAATGGGGAGGTTGACTCGATAATTTGCCAAAGATGGATAAGTGATGTCGAAGGAGTGGTTGAACGAACCCACTGTGACGTAGGTGACTTTGTTGCTTACGGAACGGGTCAATTGAGAAATCAAGCCAAGGATTGGTGGGACAATAAGAAGAAGGAAATGGGAGCCGAAGCGGCGAGGGTTATGACTTGGGACGAGTTTAAGGTACCGTTTCTTAAACACCACAGTCCCAAAGCGGTTATTAACAGGATCAAAGAAGAATTTATCCAGTTAAGACAAAAGGGAGAATCAATTGATAAGATCACGGGCATCTTCATGGATAAGCTGAGATTTTGTGACGAGTTAGTCACCACTGAAGAACAAAAGATATACTACTATTACAACATGCTGAGTGCCGAATACCATGAGTTCATGACTCCGTCAAAGTATGAAACCCTCACGGAGATTATCAATACCGCCCGAGAGCGGGAAATAGAGTTAAAGAAACAAGTAGAAAGGGGCGAGCATAGGGCACAAGATGTGAATCCAAGCCCTACAAAGAAAGCTAGAACTGCTGAATCGGGGAAGAAGGCGGAGACTAAAGGCGGGTCGACAAGTTGTAAAGTATGTGGAAAGGGGCACAAGGGTGAGTGTCGCTTCAAAGACAAGCCGTGTCCGGTATGTGGGAAGACGGGGCACACTGCATCGTTATGTCCCGGAAAAGTTTCTGTTTGTTACAAATGTTATCAACCTGGTCACAAGAAATCTGAATGCCCCGAGTTGGTGGGAAAGAGAGACACAATAGAGTCTCCAACAGAAGCTCCCAAAGTGAAGGCTAGGTCCTTCCAACTTACCGCGGCTGAATCAAAGACAGAACCCGATGTGGTTTCAGGTATATTCACAATTAACTCAATTCCAGCACGTGTACAGTTTGATACGGGTTTGAATAAATCCTTCATTTCGCATGGATTTATTCGACATCCTTCTTTTGTATTGACGAAATTATCTATGCCCTTAGAAGTTGAAATAGGGGACAACAAAAGTTTTATAGTTTGTGATGTTTGTCGAGGCTGCAAATTAAGCATCGACGGTGAGGAATACTTGATAGACTTAATCCCGATGTCAATGGGGGAATTTCAAGTAGTCGTTGGGATGGATTGGCTATCTCAGCACCATGCAAAGGCCGTGTGTTTTCGTAAAGAGATAAAACTAACATCTCCGAGCGGGAAACACGTCACCATCTATGGCGAAAAAGGAGGCAATCCCATAGTATGCTCAATGTTGAAAGCCCACAAGCTTATGAAGCGAGGATGCAAGGCATTCATGATATACGCAAATGAGCCCGAGAAAGAATCACGAAAGATTGAAGATGTACCGGTAGTACGAGATTATGAAGATGTGTTTCCGGAGGAATTACCGGGGATACCGCCTGAACGGGAAGTAGAGTTCGGGATCGAATTGATTCCGGGGGCAAAACCCGTAGCTAAAGCACCGTACCGACTCGTGCCGTCGGAATTACAAGAGTTGATGTCCCAAATTCAAGACCTGCTTGACAAAGGATTTATAAGGCCAAGTGTGACTCCTTGGGGCGCACCGGTACTGTTCGTGAGAAAGAAAGACGGGAGCATGCGGATGTGTATCGATTACCGGGAGTTAAACAAACTCACGGTAAAGAATCGATACCCGCTTCCGAGGATAGATGATTTATTCGACCAATTACAAGGTGCGAACTGGTTTTCAAAAATTGACCTTAGATCTGGGTATCACCAACTAAAGGTCAAAGAAGAAGATGTACCGAAGACGGCTTTCCGCACGAGATACGGACATTACGAATTTCTCGTGATGTCATTTGGGCTAACAAATGCACCCGCGGCTTTCATGGACCTCATGAACCGGGTTTGCAAGCCAATGTTGGATAAGTCGGTCATCGTGTTTATCGATGATATTTTGGTGTATTCGAAAAGTAAAGTTGAACACGCACACCACTTACAAGAAGTGTTAGAGACACTTAGACGAGAAAGGCTGTATGCGAAATTCTCTAAGTGTGCCTTTTGGTTACGAGAGGTACAATTTCTTGGCCACGTCATAAGTGCCGACGGAGTATTGGTGGATCCGTCCAAGATCGAGGCTGTGTCAAAATGGAATCCCCCGAAGAACCCTTCGGAAATTAGAAGCTTTTTGGGGCTTGCGGGATACTATAGGAGATTCATTCAAGATTTCTCCAAGATTGCGTCACCGCTAATAAAGCTAACCCAAAAGAAAGAAAAGTTCATTTGGGGTGTCGATCAAGAAAAAGCGTTTCAAACGCTAAAAGAAAAGTTAACTCAAGCTCCGGTACTGACATTGCCGGACGGAGTCGAAGATATGGTGGTTTATTCGGATGCTTCATTTTCAGGGCTCGGATGCGTTTTGATGCAACGGGGCAAAGTTATAACTTATGCCTCGAGGCAATTGAAGATACACGAGAAGAAATATCCCACGCACGATCTTGAGTTGGCTGGGGTGGTATTTGCATTAAAAATATGGAGGCACTACTTGTATGGGGTAAAGTGCACCATATTCACCGACCACAAGAGCTTGAAATACTTCTTCGATCAGAAGGAGTTAAATATGCGACAAAGGCGATGGCTAGAAACGGTGAAAGATTTCGATTGTGAAATACATTACCACCCCGGAAAGGCAAATGTGGTGGCGGATGCTCTGAGTAGAAAAGCGGACTATGTCCCAATACGTGTAAGGTCGATGCAGCTCGTGGTGACCTCGGGTATACTTGAACGCATTCGAGAGGCGCAATTAGAAGCAGTGAAAGAGGAGAATTGGAAGAAAGAAAGAATAATCGGTCAGTTGAAAGATTTGTCGGATGGGGATAACGGGTTGAAGACTCGATCCGGAAGGATATGGGTTCCAAATACTTGTGGTGTGAAGGCGCTTCTACTCGATGAAGCTCATAAATCCCGATATTCAATTCATCCGGGAGCGACCAAGATGTACAACGATTTAAAGCAAAACTATTGGTGGCCCAGGATGAAAAGAGATGTGGTGAAGTGCGTAGAAAAATGCTTGACATGTTTACAAGTCAAGGCGGAGCACCAAAAACCATACAGTAAACTTCAACCGTTGGAAATTCCGGTTTGGAAATGGGAACAAATCACCATGGATTTGTTAACCAAATTGCCCAAAACTAACCGCGGGTATGATGCTATATGGGTAGTTGTAGATAGATTGACGAAAAGCGCTCACTTCATTCCAATTCATGAGACTTATACATCCGAAAAGATGTCGGAGGTGTACACCAATGAAATTATAGCACGGCATGGGGTACCGAAATCCATTGTGTCAGACAGAGATACTCGGTTTACTTCGAATTTTTGGCATGAATTTCAAGAACAAATGGGAACTAAATTGTTCATTAGCACTGCTTACCATCCACAAACGGATGGGCAGAGTGAAAGAACAATACAAACGTTGGGAGATATGTTGCGGGCTTGCATTATTGACTTCGGGGGTAGTTGGGATGTCTATCTACCCTTGGTCGAATTTTCATATAACAATAGCTATCACGCGAGCATTAAGATGGCCCCGAATGAACTGTTATATGGCAGAAAATGTCTAACTCCAGTATGTTGGGGAGAAGTGGGTCCACGAGGGCTAGCACCTACTGATATAATCCGAACTACGAATGAGAAAATCGACATGGTTCGGGCACACTTGAAAGCGGCTCAAGACAGGAAAAAGGCGTATGCGGATAAAAGGAATAGGCCAATTGAATTTCAGGTTGGCGACATGGTTATGCTAAAAGTTTCCCCATGGAAGGGCATTATTAGATTCAGAAAAAGGGGGAAACTAAGTCCGAGATTTATTGGGCCATTCAGAATCACTGAACGGGTAGGTAAAGTGGCTTATCGCCTTGAATTACCTGAGGAGTTAAGTGGGATTCATAGCACCTTTCACGTGTCACATCTCCGAAAATGTTTAGCAGACAAAACTGCTCGTATTCACTACGATGATATCGAGATTGATAACAGCCTCAACTATGCAGTAAAACCAATTGCGATTTTAGATCGTAAAGAGAAGAGTTTAAGGAACAAGGTGATTAACCAAGTTAAGGTTAAATGGGAACACAGGAAGGGTGCGGATACCACATGGGAGTCCGAAGAGGAAATGCGACGTCTCTACCCTACTTTATTTGGTACGTACTTTGGTTTCGGGGACGAAACCCTCTTATGGGGGTGGACTTGTAACATCCCAAAAAATGCGAGTTCATAAATTTGCAATTTAGTTGTAAATATATTAGTAAAATAAACTAACTATGAATGACACTAACCTAGTTAGTTTAAAACTTAAGAGTAGTTAAGGGTGAAAACAAATAAAGACTGAAGGTAGAAGGACTAAAGGTGTTAAAATGAAAAACTAATATTATCAAATAAAACAAATAAAACACAAACACTTTGTCTGTGTTTGGTGGAGATCGACGAGGAGACATTGGGCGACACAAGCTCCTTCTCCAAACCCTAGTTCAGCACAAAATTGATCAATTGAAGGTTAATTCCTGTCCCAAATCAAAATCCGAACATAGATTAGTGATCCTCATCACAATGGGGTTACAAGGTATGCAAAATTTAGTGTTAATTCTCTATTTGAATTTCTCATGAAATTGGGAAAATCTGAAATTTAAGGTGCATGTTAGTTTTATGATGGATTAAGAACAATATAGAGTCTAGGGACAAACCCTAGACTGATATAAGTAGAAATCATGGGAAATTTTAGTAAAATCCATAAGCACCATTGTAGGTGATTAGTGGGTTATGTAGAATTTGATGAACACTAGGAAGTTGGGTGTTGTTCTAGTGTAATTTGACCATGTTGAAGTGATTTCAGAAATTTTAGAAGCTAACAATCATGTAAGATGGTTGAATTATGTGAAATTAGGGCTAAATGATAAGCTAGAAACTTGCTAAATTAATCATGTAAAAATCTGCCCTTAAAGTGTTTGTGAAAATGCCTCTAAGAAGGCTTAAAGTTGAAATTCAAAGTCTAAACGCATAACTATGATGTTCGGTAAATTTTGCGATATATGATTTAAAGAGAGTTCTAAACGTGTCGTTAATGAACTCTATAGGAAAGGACGCAGAAGCGTCAAGCGGACAAGCGGGTGGCGAATCACGTTTGAAAGGCCTACTTTGAAGGTATGTAACTAGATTAGTTACAATTGAGTAAATCTTGATATTTAGTATATATGTAATTGAATTGTGAATAAGAGTCGAATTGGAATTAAGTGATAATGTTCGCTAGTTCAAATAATAGGCCAAGTAATTGGTAAGACCTCTTTGGTAGTCATAAAAAATGGAGGATTCCTAGATGAGCCAAATGGGTCAAATAATCGAATAAAGCATGGGTATTGCTTCGTTATATGATAGATTGTATTTGTTATCGATTGATGATTGACACATCAATTTACAAGAATTTAGTATTTTGGGTTGTTAGAATGAAAAATCTGAGGAATTGTTTGGGCATAACCAACAATTCAGTCAAAACATGTATGTGCAGAGGCCACCGTAAGTTACGGTACCACCGTAACTTACGGTGGAGGCCAAAGCCTTACGGTGGGTTACCCCTGATTTACGGTGAAACCAGAATTTCATAGAACCTACCGTAACTTACGGTATCTACCGTAAGTTACGGTAGAGCATTATATGTTATGACAAAATTTTGTATTTCTTGTTAATTCGAATCCGTTTTAGACGTAGTTTCGAATATGTATGATTTCTAAGTATTCTAATATCAATGTTTAATGTAAACATTTCATTTTTAGGTATCCAAGGATTACGGATGAACGGTCAAGCTAGCTTTTGAAGAACCGAACACAAATCTTAGAAGCTTCCGCATTATTTAACTCAAATGGAAAGATATTTTGGATATGTAAACTATTAGCTAAACATCTTATGAATGTTTTAATTAGTCGGTAGTTGACTAATGTTATGTTACTTTTGAACTTGACTTATGAAACTTATGTTAAATTGGTATCTTTTGTATAAGAATGACAGAAATTATTATTAAATTCAAGTAAAATTAGACGGGTGTTACACGCGTAAAAAACCAAGTCTGGCCCTATAAGTAGCATGCATCGGATCTTCAGTCTGCTCGTTCATTTTCTTTCTGAATCTCGAATTTCTAAAGTGTAGGCATAATTTCGGGTATAATACCCCCTAATTAATGAAGTTTTGCTCCGTTGTAAGTATCATAACCCCTGGATACGTATTAGATACGCTGTCCGATTGATCTAGGGTTCCATAACGGCTGTCATGGTTCTGCCCGACGTAGTTATTGGAATGCCGTCTCATGGAGGGTATTACTAATTTTAAAATGGGTTATTATACTAACAGAAAACTATAAAGGATAATCTAAGACAACAATGTGAGTAATCTCCTTTTTGTTAACTGTTTTTACAAAACCTCACACAATTAATTATATATTAAGCAGTTATTCAGTATTTGTAAGGATACAATTATTGTCGGTATGTTGGGGTTTTGTATACAAAATTAGTTACTGCCTTGCGAGGAATAACTTTTCCACAAGTCGGGTCTGACAGTACCGTGGGTGGTAATTGGTATGACTTGGAAACAAATGTAATTGCGAGACCGCCCTCAATATTGTACAATGGATTTTATTTAAACTTAATTAAACTAGGATTCACTCACCAGTATTTCCCACTGACAAAATGTTTTTAAACGCGTTTCAGGTAACAAAATGTGAAAGCCAAATAAAAGCCAGCTGGACATCACTAAAGGCTTGGAAAAGTGGCAATAACGTTACCTAAAAAGAAATCGATGTTTTTATTAAATAAAATAGGATTTATTCCTATGAAATTGTGTGTATTGAAAACTTGGGTTTTTCCCATGTGTTTAATATTATGAAAATGTGGTATTTTACTCTGATAAAATATTTCCTAACTACGGTCCTGATGTAATTTCCGCTACCAAAATTAGACAATACCAGGTACCACCGAAACTGGCCGCGGCCGTCCGTTCCTGTATTTGAATAGGGGGACAGGGGTTGCGACAGAAGGTGGTATCAGAGCTAAGCCACTGATTCAGCCACAGAAGTGTTCTGCTGACACCAAAATTCAAATTGTTAGGAAATAAATTACAGGAATACGTGTATAATTGTATTTTCTTGTTATGTGTTATTTGACTATTTGTTAGTTTACATTATGAGCGACCAAGAACGATCTGACGCGTACCGTCAATTGTCTGGTTCGCCTAGAAGTGAAGGTGCCTCTTTTCAGCCTGCCCTTTCGGGGTACTCTGCTGATACGGAAGAAGGAATATTCGTATTTAAGGCTCAATCTGAAGAGCCATTTCCTCAGAAAAAGAGGGGATGGTTCAGTAGGGGAGCACATGAGCGTAGAAAGCGTATGAAAAAGTTACAAGACCAGAGAGCACTAGCAGCAACCAAAAGAGAAACCGATGCCTATGCCCAGGACATGCTTAATAGGGGTATAGCCAACATTCACATCTTAGCAACCACTGCAGCTGACCCTAACCTGGAACAAATGATAGCACCCCAACCACAACCACCAATTCCTGACCAACCAATGGAAATAGAAAACCCTGAAAATCAAGTAGAAATGCATGATTTCAACCCGGAGGAAATACCTAGGGTACCAGCACCAAATCCCTTAGACCCAAATTACGACCCGTGGTGGGATGAAAATAGGGACTACGTGCAACGTTACCCGATACACGAAGACATACCCATGCCGAACCTAGGAGCCTACCCAGGGTTAGATCCTCTAGATCCCTATTACGATAATGATGTATTCATTAGGGAGATTCTAGAAAATCCTTACCCATACCAGGCCCCTACACCTCCGTACCAGGAACCCGCACCCCACTTTCCGAACCCAGTTCTAGAACCTGCACCCCCAATGAGTGCTGAAAATGTACAAGAACTTAGGACATTTGGTGAGGAAATTTTAGAAAATAGTGAAAGGATGAGACAGGTGGGAGAGTGACTCGTCTGGAAGTACGACGAGCGCAAGATGGATTTCTGGATGAATCCATATCCGTAGTAGTGATGGTGGAGAAGGTTATAATAATAATAATAATAATAATATAATAAAATATGTGTGTATGTGTAGAATTTTTTTTTTACGGATGCCTACTATTAGTAGTATAACTTTAAATTTCAGTCGGTATTGTAATTTTAATTTCAGTACTGGTGTGTAATATATGCATATTATATGAATAGAGTAAAGTCGCAATGATCGACGCTTTTGACCAAAATGCGTGTCATGTGATTGGCTATATTAAATATTATTTTGTGATATTAATACGTGGTAACTGTTAAAATTCAGATGGCCGACGAAGGGAATCAGGAAAATCTGAATAACGATAACCAGAGTAACATTAACTTGGTTAATGAGAATCCAAACAACAACAATAACAATGGAAACCAAGTGGATAATAGTGCCATCCAACACATAGTGGCACAAGGAATTATAGATGCAATGCCATATATTCTTCAAACTGTTAAGGATGCTGATAATAAGAGTAGACATGATAGCAAACGACCCTCTGAACCTATAAACAGCGTGAACAATGGACCCGTACTTCAAGTGCCCATTCCCAAAAGAAGAAGAATCATGCCTTATAGTTGTTCTTACAAAGAATTCTGGTCCTGCAAACCAATAGAATTCTCGGGCAATGAAGGACCCATTGCAGCTCTACGCTGGATAAAAAAGACTGAGACTGTTTTAAAAATAAGAAAGTGTGCTAAAGAAGACAAGATAATGTTTGCTTCTAATCTGTTTAAAAACTCAGCCTTAGAATAGTGGAACACTATCCTCCAGTCAAGAGGAAGCGATAGGGTTTACACCATGGAATGGGAGGAATTTAAGAATATGGTAGAAAGGAAATTCTGCCCTCCCAATGAAAAGGAACAGATAACGAATAAGTTTCTGAACCTTAGAATGACCGGGGTAGATAGTAAGGGTTATACTACCACATTCTTTGAATATGCTAGAATAGTACCAACCCTTGCATCACCTGAACCGGTATTAATCTCCATTTACATCTAGGGATTAATTGGAGAGATTAGACATGTAGTCAAGGCAGCTAGACCCCAAACTATAGAAGAAGCTGTAGAACTAGCAAATACCTTGACAGATGAATTAATCCGTACTAGAGAAGAAGACCAGAGGAGAAACCTAGCTCAAAGGCTTACCCAAGAATTCCGTTATGGGAATTCCAACCATAGGAATATAGGTTCTACCTCTACACCATACTGCAAGGCCTGCAAGAAAAAAACATTCGGGAAAATGCTCCACTCACTGCAATTTCTGCAAGGCCCCAGGACACAAGGAAGAAGATTGCAGGAGAAAATCCAGTAATGGACTATGCTTCAACTGTGGAGAAAAAGGTAACATCAAGCCGAACTGTCTGAAACTAGCTCCAGCCACGAACAACAAGAACACTAAAAATGCTAGAGCATTTGTTCTGACTACAGATGAAGCCAAAATGATTCCGGACGTAATAGCCGGTACGTTTTTAGTTAATGATATTTTTGCTAAAGTATTATTTGACTCTGGTGCAAACCAAAGTTTTATTAATACTTCGTTTTGAAAACTTCTTAATCAACCATTAACTAAACTCTCACAAGAATGTCTAGTCGAGACAGCGAATGGAGAAACGGTTAAGATTTCTGAAATCTTGCAGGGAGCAAGAGTAGAAATTTTAAACCAAAAATTTATTGCAAATCTTTACCCAATGAATCTGGCAGGATTTGATATTGTATTAGGAATGGATTGGTTAATAGCCAATAAAGCCAGTATTTTATGTGATCAAAAGTCAATCCAAGTAAATTCACCAAAGGGTGAAAAGATCACAATTAAAGGAAATAAGCCCCCTAGATCCACTAAATTCATCTCTGTGATGAAAACTGCAAGTTATATAAGAAATGGGTCTATAGTGTATTTGATTTCCATAATCACTAACACTAAAGGAAAAAAATTAAAGGACATCCCAGTAGTGTCTCAGTTTTCAGATGTATTCCCAGAAGAATTTCCAGGACTACCGCCGGACGGAGAAGTTGAATTCAGAATCCATCTACTACCAGGAACAACACCAATTGCCAAAGCACCCTACCGTTTGGCACCCACCGAAATGCAGGAACTGAAGAAACAGTTAGATGATTTATTAGAGAAGGGATTCATACAGCCAAGCTCATCGCCTTGGGGAGCACCGATTTTATTCGTTAAAAAGAAGTACGGATCAATGCGTATGTGTATTGACTACCGTGAATTAAACAAGGTCACGATTAAGAACCGGTACCCATTACCGAGAATCGATGATCTGTTCGATCAATTACGAGGAGCTCGATTCTTCTCTAAAATCGATTTAAGATCAGGATATCATCAATTAAAGGTACAGGAGAGGATATTCCTAAAACCGCATTTAGAATAAGGTATGGCCATTATGAATTTACTTTCATGCCATTTGGTTTAACCAATGCCCCAGCCGCATTTATGGACATGATGAACCGAATATGTAAACCATATTTGGATAAATTCATAACTGTCTTTATAGATGATATTTTCATCTATTCTAAAAGTAAAGAGGAACATGCAAAGCATTTGCACACACTTATAAGCTTACTAAGAAAGGAAAAGCTTTATGCTAAGTTTTCAAAGTGCGAGTTTTGGTTAGAACAGGTACAATTTCTTGGACATTTAGTCAACCATGAAGGAATTCATGTGGATCCAACAAAGATCGAGGCGATTACCAAATGGAAAACCCCTGAATCGCCAACCGAGGTTAGAAGTTTCTTAGGATTGGCCGGTTATTATAGAAGGTTTATTCGAGATTTTTCTAGAATAGCCATTCCCTTAACTAAGTTAACCTATAAATCCATTAAGTTTGAATGGGGACCAAAACAAGAAGAAGCATTTAGAATTCTTAAGCAAAGATTAACCCACGCACCCATACTAGCGTTACTAGAGGGAACTGAAGATTTTGTAATTTATTGTGACGCTTCTAAGTTAGGTTATGGATGTGTGTTAACGCAACGTCAAAAGGTTATAGCTTACGCCTCTAGACAACTTAATAATCATGAAGAGAATTATTCAACCCATGATTTAGAGTTAGGAGCTATAATTTTTGTCCTTAAGATTTGGAGACATTACCTTTATGGTAGTAAGTTTACTATATTCAATGATCATAAAAGTTTAAGGTATGTTTTCGGGCAAAAAGAGTTAAATATGAGACAAAGACGCTGGATGGAAATTCTTAGTGATTATGATTGTAATATCCAGTATCATGCAGGAAAGGAAAATGTAGTGGCTGATGCTTTAAGCCGAAAGTATCACGAAAAACCAAAAAGGGTATGTTCTCTTAAATTAAATCTGCAAGTAGATTTAAATGATCAGATAAGAGAAGCACAAGAATCAGTAATCAAGGAGGATACTGAAAAATTAAAAGGAATGATTAAGGAATTAGAACCAGGAACAGATGGAATTTGGAGATTCCATAAAAAGAGAATGTGGATACCTAAGTTAGGGAACCTGCGCCATCGTATATTAGAAGAAGCCCAAAAGTCTAAATATACGATGCACCCAGGAAATGATCAAATGTATCAGGATTTAAGAAAGAATTTCTGGTGGATAGGAATGAAAAAGGATATAGCAGCTTACGTTTCTAAATGTTTAACTTGTTCACAAATTAAAGCTGACACCAGAAACCCTTAGGTTTGTTACAACAGTTAGAAATGCCAGTATGGAAATGGGAATTGATAACAATGGATTTTGTTACCAAATTACCTAAAACAAGGAAAGGAAATAATACAATCTGGGTGATTGTAGATAGGCTAAACAAGTCAGCTCATTTCCTACCAATGAAAGAAACTTTCAATATGGAACAATTTGTTAAGCTATATGTAAATGAAATAGTTTCATTACATGGAATACCTTTATCAATTGTTTCTGATAGAGATAGCCGTTTTACCTCTCATTTTTGGACAAGTTTCCAAAAGGCCATGGGAACCAAACTAAATCTAAGCATAGCATATCACCCTCAAACGGACGGACAAAGCGAAAGGACAATTCAGACAATGGAAGATATGCTTAGAGCTTGTGTAATTGATTTCGGAGGTAATTGGGACGATCATTTACCTTTAATATAATTTTCTTATAATAACAGTTATCACACAAGTATCAATGTTGCACCATTCGAAGCACTTTATGGACGAAAGTGCCGAACCCCAGTTTGTTGGGCAGAAATTGGGGAAAAGCAACTATCTGGACCTGAGATAGTGCAAGAAACAACTGACAAGATCATTCAAGTCAAGGAACGACTGAAAGCAGCACGTGATCGACAGAAGAACTATGCCGATAACCGACGCAAACCGTTGGAATTTCAAGTATGAGATAAAGTATTATTAAAAGTCTCTCCTTGGAAAGGAGTGGTAAGATTCATCAAAAGAGGAAAGCTAAGTCCCAGGTATGTTGGACCTTTTGAGATTATTAGAAGAATAGGACCTGTAGCCTATCAGCTACAACTGCCAGAGGAAATGGCAGGAATACATGATGTATTTCATGTATCTAATCTCAAGAAATGCCTAGCTGATGAATCACTTGTAGTGCCTCTTAAGGATATAGAGGTAAATGAACAACTCAAATTTGTAGAAAGGCCTCTACAGATTGAAGACAGGAAGGTTAAGAATCTCAAGCACAAGAGATTAGTTCTGGTCAAAGTAAAATGGGAACTTGAATCGGAAATGCAAAGGAAATATCCACACTTATTCCAGTAAAAGGAAATATCCACACTTATTCCAGTAAAAGTAAAAATGGGAACTTGAATCGGAAATGCAAAGGAAATATCCACACGTATTTCAGAATCTCGAGGACGAGCTCTAAAACAAGGTGGGGAGGATATAACAACCCTAAAGAAAACCGAGACCCTCGTAAATTTTCCGACACCCTAAAAAAATTTAAAATATTCCAATATGCCCTAAAATACATCCCATATGTGAAAACCGAGCCCAAAATACGATATGCCATTAAAAATAAATTAAAAACAAGAAAAATGGGGTTTAGGCGGGCTGCGTAAGCCACCCCTTAAGCTTACGCGGGCCACAAGAAGGTGATGGCTGGCACGACCCCAGGCCGCCACGTGGCCCAACACCCGTCGACCCTATATGCTGATCCGGATCAGCTATGCCGTTGACCCCCTTTGACGCGGGCCGCGTATCCCGTTGTCTTACCTTACGCGGGCCGCGTAAAAAGCCAAATCTGGCCCTATAAGTAGCATGCATCGGATCTTCAGTCTGCTCGTTCATTTTCTTTCTCAATCTCGAATTTCTAAAGTGTAGGCATAATTTTGGGTATAATACCCCCTAATTAACGAAGTTCTGCTCCGTTGTAAGTATCATAACCCCTGAATACGTATTAGATACGCTGCCCGATTGATCTAGGGTTCCGTAACGGCTGTCGTGGTTCTGCCTGACGTAGTCGTTGGAATGCTGTCTCAGGGAGGGTATTACTAATGTTCCGTAAAGGATAATCTAAGACAGCAATGTGAGTAATCTCCTTTTTGTTAACTGTTTTTACAAAACCTCACACAATTAATTATATATTAAGCAGTTATTGAGTATTTGTAAGGATGCAATTATCGTCGGTATGTTGGGGTTTTGTATACAAAATTAGTTACTGCCTTGAGAGGAGTAACTTTTCCACAAGTCGGGTCTGACAGTACCGTGGGTACCATTGGTATGACTTGGAAACAAATGTAATTGCGAGACCGCCCTCAATAGTGTACAATGGATTTTATTTAAACTTAATTAAAATGGGATTCACTCACAGTATTTCCCACTGACAAAATGTTTTTAAACGCGTTTCAGGTAACAAGATGTGAAAGCCAAATAAAAGTCAACTGGACAGCATTGAAGGCTTGGAAAAGTGGTAATAAAGTTACCTAAAAAGAAATAGATGTTTTTATTAAATAAAATAGTATTTATTCCTATGAAATTGTGTGTACTGAAAACTTGGGTTTTTCCCATGTGTTTAATATTATGAAAATGTGGTATTTTACTCTGATAAAATATTTCCTAACTACGGTCCTGATGTAATTTCCGCTGCCAAAATTAGACAATACCAGATACCACCGAAACTAGCTGCGGCTGTCCATTCCTGTATTTGAATAGGGGGACGGGGGTTGCGACACATGGATTGACTGTACCTCAATTGGTACATTAGTCAGGGTATTCCCTTCCCTAGTAATGTCCTTACTTTGCCTTTGCTTTGCTTTGAAAAATGATCGACTCATGGATCTTGGCGCTTTTTGTAAATGGAATGAAAAATATTTTGTGAAAATGTTTTTCGTGGGAGAATCCTAGTGATTGTATTCTAGACTCGAGAAGGAATCCTAGTTCACTACAATCGAAGCTCTGATACCAAACTGTCACACCCTGACTTTTGCGGAAGCGTACGATGTGTGACTTGTTCAATACCATTGCATTCAATCATAATAAACAACTATATGATAAAAACATGATTTTCATCCATTCATAGTTTAAAATGTTACAAACACGGGTCATTAAGTTTCAACCAACAAATCCTCAAGTTATGTTACATATCAAAAGTGGATGGCATCAAAACTTGAAATTTATGTCTTGTAAGAACACCTGCGCCCAAGATCCATCTTGTTTCCTGAAATACATGTAATTTTGAAAACATCAACAAAAGTTGACCGAGTTCATGTGATTCTGTATGAGTTCGAATAATCTTGTAAACATTTGTATGTATGCCTTTGTAAACCGGTATGAAAGCGTCTATGAAAAGATCAATTAATGTGTAGCTAATACATTAATATGGGTGAAATGGTGCAGGAAGGCTCAAACCTTGCGGATTTTGTACCGGGCTTCCGGCTGTAAGACATAGTCACCACCTTCGGCCACATCCGGCCCAGGGGTAGGGCTCGCAACACCCAAATAGATCTATCATCTATCATTCATGTCCCTTGGTCCTTATATGAGGATTAATGGTCTTAAGCGTTGTACCCACCACTCACATGATCTAACAGTTCATTCCTTAGCTAACCATACCATATGTAAACCATTGTAACATGTATTTCACCTCCGAAGTTATAAAACTGAAAACAGTTAAATGAAAAAGGGGGACATGAACTCATAGATTTGCGTCCTCTCTCCTGTATACCCAAAGTATGTATCCTTACGTCGTACTACAACCTACACACGTGTTATGGTTTATTAGACGGCTGGGACTTGCCACGAGTTTTAGTCTTGTTTGTTATGACTTAGTATCTTTGTGTTACATCTTTGATGTACTTGTATTATTCCAAAGTGTATAATTATTTGTTAAAATAATAATAATTTAACTTGAATTATATTCATTAATTATTTAGAATATTTGTTAAAATAATATATCTTGACTTGGTATATCATGTATTTATACATGTATATTCTCCCAAGGATGGGTATAATCATACTTGTGTATTTTTGCCAAGTCTTGGTGACGTATTCCGATGTGTATTTGTACGTACGAGGATACGTATTCTTGTGGTATTTATTAAGTATTCTTATACTAAATTTTTGTATTAAATTTTCCGGAATCTTATTATTAACCAATAAAGCTCACCAATTTGTATTCTTAAAATATATTTATTTTAAGAAGCTTTTATAGAAATTATCCATAAACCTTTTTTGGCAAAAATAATTATATTTTCATATAACCCTAAAAAATAATATATTTTCAAGATTACCTTAGAAAATATCTATAAATCCATTTTCACCCAAAATAATATACTCATAATTTGTTTAAGAAAATATATTTTCTTCCAAAAATAATATACCTTCTAATTGTACAAGAAAATATATTTATTTTTCTCCATTCAAAATATTATATTTTCTACTTGATAAAAATATGATATATTTTTGTAATACTTGTAAAAATCATATTTTCGTTTCTTTGGTTTCCAAAATTCCTTTTAACTCATTTGTCAATATATATATATATATATATATATATATATATATATATATATAGGGTAGGGTTCCAGCATGAACAACCTCCCAAGAGTGAACTGCGTAAACAGATATGGACCCTTGATTTCCTTTTTAGTTGTTAAGGGTAGGATTGTAATTATATAAAAAAATAGTTTTAAATCATTATTTTAATAATTGAATTAAGTTACACCTTTCCTAATTTAAATTCATTATCCACATTATGTTTATTTATTAATAAGATTATTATCAAAACAAACAACAAATCACCATATTTCAATTTTAATTTTTATTTCAGATTTCATCACCAGAATTCAAATCTTGATTTTTAAGATCCATGTAACCTTCATATTTCAACGGTATACACATGTGTACTCAGCATCGTACATATATGTACAGTAATTCACATGTGTACATCAACATTCAATACAAAAAAATCTGAGATATCACAAAACAGACGATATACACATGTGTACATCGCATTAAAAAGATGGCAAAATCAGAATACACATGTGTACATCGCATTTAAACAAATAATTATTTTAATAATTGAATTAAGTTACATCTTTCCTAATCCTTGATTTGATTTGTGAGAGATTTATGCAATCAATTTAAGAGGATAATTGATTACTTGATTTGTGAGAGATTTATGCAATCAATTTAAGATTGAAATTACACATATACCCTTTTTGTATTTAATTAAATGGAAAAAATTAACCAAATAATTACCATCATGCCACTCACTTTAATCTCAAGATCATAAAAATCAAGGGCCCAGATCAGTTCACGCAGTTCACTCTTAGGATTTTGTTCACGTTTGAACCTAATCATATATATATATATATATATATATATATATATATGTATGAATTTAATTCCGGAATATTTATGTAGTTCATATTCCTTGTTCGGTTTGTCGAATTTTGGGCATAAATTATATATTCATTTCCTTGGAATTTTGGTAATATTTTGTATTACAATTTTTGGTATTTTGAAGTTATATTATTTCAGGTCCTTAAATAATATAACTAATACACATAATATACAAGTAATCACACAAATTGTGACATCCAAATATATATATCTTCCTAAATATATACTTAGTCACTTTTATTTATCAAAAACAACCTCCAACATTTGTAATTTTTGTAACAAAATTTATGGCAAATTTTATATGAAAAACCATGGTTAAAATCATAAACACTTGTTTAAAAATATTTTTTTAAGTGTTTAAATTCTACAAAATTTTTGCCATATTTCCCCTTAAAAATAGAGGTTTCCATGCTTTAACAAGCATATCATATTCTTTTAAAATCATCATCAATCGTCAACAAATCATTCTAGACTTACCATGAGCCAAAATCATGCATGTAACACTACATCATGAACTTGAAATTTTTTTAAAAACTTGTAGTAACTTAGTATGTTATTTAGTAGGTTTAGTTACCCTTTAAAACATGGTTATTTGTTTATAAATCACATTCTTATAAAATTTAGTCTTTTACAACTTACAACATTATTTTTCTAAAAATAATTCTTTTGTATTTTTCTTGTATCAAACATGTTTCTAGTCTTGATTTAACACTAAAAATATGATTAGTTTCTTTAAAAATAATGATTATGTAAATCTTGTAAATAATCTTGGTTTCTTGAGAAAACTATTTTTGAAATCATCCTTTTACAAGACTTATAACATGTTTCAATCATCATTATACACAAAAACAACTTCATTTTTCAAGTTCATGTTTACATAAAGGTTGATCACTTTTATTTTCACAAGATTCATTCTCTCACTTGCTAGATCATGTGTTTAATCATAATCTAGCAAGCTTCTTATGATGTTTAACATCATAAACACAAGAAATCAACAATCAAGATTCACACATACACTAAAACAACATAGATTCTTATGATTTTAAGCTTTATGTTAAAGATTATCTTCTTGTTTCTTCATGATCTTTATGTTTACCCATTTACATAATCTTTTATCCACTAAAATTAGAAGTAAAATCAAGTTATAAGAGGCTTACTACTAGCACAAGGGCTAGGGAAGAAATCAAGTTGAAGATGATGATGAACAAGGTGGATAAAAGCTTATGGTGAAGGTCCTTCAAGTTTCAATGCCTCCAAGCTTCCAAATCTAGCTCCTAGCACCCTTGAATCACCTTAGATTGGTTGTTAAATGAATGAAAATGGAGGTTGAAGTGTGGTGTGTGGGAGCCGAGATCAAGAGGAGAAAGGAGGAGGAGGTGTGTTGATTAAAGAAGGTGAAATGAAAGAGAATGGGTGTACATAGGTTTTTATAAACTTATTCTCCAACAATATATAAACTATGGGTCATTATGTTTCTCCATATTAGACAAAGCTTATAAAATAATGAAATATGTGGGACCCATGTCCCAACCGGTTATGGGGGGGGGGGTGCATGGTTTCATTTCAATTGTTGATTACTTAATCTAGTTAGGTTTTAAGTGTTATATTTAGGGATTTAGGTGTTTAGTGTTTATATGATGTGTTATGATGTTCAGTGACCATAACTTGCTTCGAAACACTAAAATAATGCTTCTAGTGAAAATTTGGTGTTTCAGGAAATGTCCGGTTGGTTACCGGTTCGTTAAGGTACTAAATTACGCAGTTTAGTGTGATTTATGTTCCCTTTTGTTGCAGTTTTGATTCCCGACACCTAGGAAGGTATTCTGGACCATTAAACCATAATTCTGCATTATATTTTCTTGTTAAATAGCTGAAAATTGCTAAATTTTATTGTTTTCTGCAGAATTCTGCAGTTTTAGAGTGTTTCATCCAGTTTTCTGCACTCATTTCAAACGTGAGTGCACTCGACCGAGCAGAGAAGGCAACCAAAATCCCTTCCGAAATCAAACAAGTACATCTAACACAAATCAAGCTAACCATGAAAGAAGGATAGTAGTTGTGAACAACCCAACCAACACAACAAACCACAACCAGTCAGGGCCTTCAAACACTAACCGAGCATTAGCCGTTCAAGCTAATGAAGGGTGTGATTGGTCAGTACAGTTTGGAGGTGGCGAGCAAGGAGGAGGAGGAACTGCGTGTTATGCCAAAATCATCAATCACATCAAGCATGTGCGTAAAGAAGAGTTCTCTGAAAGTGATGATAGTTCGGGTTATAGTGGTACTTCGGATGAAGAAAGCTTGAGCATGGGAGGTTATAGTTTAGAATCTGATGTGAAGGAGGGAATGGATTCTGATGTTGATAGTTTGTTAAAGGAAGTTGAGGAGTTAAAGTGTCAGAAATCTGTTCTGATAAAGAAGGCTGCTGTTGCATCAAAAGAAATGGAGAAGTTCTTCTCTGAAGATGGATCTTTCTCTTATCATACTGCCTTTATGGCAAATGTCGCAGCCTCGACAAGTCGGTAAATTCCGACACTCCTACTCCTAGTGTATGTAGTATTTATGCAGATCTGAAACATGAATCAGAAATGATTCATAGTCACAATCAGAATTTGGTTGTTGAACTGTCAAAATGCAAAGAGGCAAACATGGCCTTAGCTCGTAATGAAAAAGATTTCAAATCAGTAATTGAAACTTTATAGAAAAGCGTTTCCGAATTAACAAAAATTGTTTTCAACAAACAAACTGGTATTAATAACTACATTAATATCATTGAGGAAACAAAGAAAGAGCTAGCCATGGAAAAATGCGAGCATGATGTGATCAAGCTCAAATTGGAGAGTTATTCTAACTCCCGATATATGCTTGATCACATCATAGATGTTCAAAAACTGAAAGGGAATGTGAAAGGTGTTGGGTAGAAGTCGTGTCCGCCACCGTTGAGACACAACTATACCAAAATGCACGATGAAGAGGAAATGCCTCGTTTTGAACCAAGTATACCTCTTGATTATGAGGAGGTCACTACAGGATTAGGGTTTAAATCAGACAGTTCCTCGAAAGGCTCATCTGAAAGAACAGAAAATTCAACATCTATGGAACAAAGTGCTCCAATTGTTGAGGACTATGATTCGTCAGATGATGAATCAGATGTGAGTGATCAGGATAAATCTCTTGATAAGATGAAAGGAGTAGAAGTTCCTATTGAGAATCATATTCTGTGTGATCCTCCTACTCCTGCTGTGCACTCTGCTGCTAAACAAGAGATAGATCCTATCAAGGAATCTCTGTCCACCATTAAAAGTGAGAATGTGTTATATACTTTAGTCGGTGATGGTAAAATATATTCAAACAAAGATTTTCCAATTAAAAACGTCAATCAATCTTTGATTGATAAAGTGTTTGAAGATACTACAAGTAAGTTTTTGGGTAAGGAAATCCTGAGAGTTATTGTAACTCACTGTGATCCTATTCCAAAATTCTGAAGTTAGAAAACAGTATGGAAATCAGAGATTACCGACAAAGCAACAATATATCACTTCTAAGGGTAAACAGCAAGAACAGCGAGCTCAAAAGCCTAAGGTTTCACAACCAAAGTTTGAAACAAAGGGAGCTTGTTACAAGAAGAAAACCAATGATGTTAAATTTGTAGCATCAAAAGGTATTGATAAAGTGGAGACTTTTGAAATTAAATCAAATACCGAATTTGTTCAATAAGTCAAAATTTTAAAAGTAATAGTCAAAACAATTACACTCAACACACAAATGGGTGTGATGAAGGAACAAGTACCTTTGGGTCTACAAGTTCGACATCAGGTCGCCAATCAGAATCTCCTAAGTTTGTTGAAAGGAGATCTTGTTTTAAGTGTGGAGAGTTTGGACATATTATCAAAAACTGTACAAACTCTCCCAAAACAAAGTTTGTTGAGAGAGCCCCTCCTGAAAAAGGTCACCAATAACGTCGTTCAGTTTCACCAAAACAGGATAAACGCACTGTTAAAGAACAAGAAACAAAACAACGAAGTCAAAATGTCAAGGTGATAGAAAGGGCTTTAAAACAGGAAGTAAAATGTGTTAAAAAGGAACCAAGTTCATTACAATCTTTAAAACCAGAAATTTCAAAATCTGTTAATAATACTCAATCTAGTAAACGGAATCAGTATTGGAAACCTAAAACGGGTGAAGGTTCAGGGGGAGGCACGATATTTCTGAATCATCAAGAAATCGAAATCACATTTCTTGATGATCAGGGACGACCCAAGACCACTAAGGCTTGGGTCCCCAACTCCAACTGATTGTTGAATGAAATGTGCAGGGTGTTCCAGGAGGAACTATTAATAGTCATTGGATTGTTGATAGTGGAGCATCTCGGAATATGACTGGCGACTTACGGCTTCTTTATGATGTAAAAAACATTAGAGTAGGTTATGTCGCGTTTGCTGGAGACAAAGGCGGATACATCACTGGAGAAGGAATGATCTCCAATGGTGTTGTGAGTTTTGATAAGATCAATTATGTGCGACAAATTGATCACAATCTTCTGAGCGTTTCGCAAATCTGCGATAAGAATTTCACCGTGCTTTTTGATGATGCCAATTGCTATGTGCTGAAGCCTGGGTTTAAAATTCCAAAAGAATGGATTCTCTTATCGGCTTCAAGGATTAATGATCTTTATATTCTTGACATGAGCCAAGCGATTACAACATCTGCACAAGTCACGTGTTTTGTCTCAAAAGCCACAGAAAAGGAGTCTATATCTTGGCATAGACGAATGGGGCACATTCACTTGAGAAAAATGAACCATTTGGTGAAAAACAATCTTGTGAATGGTGTGCCTATGAAGAATTTTCATCTACAAGATGTCTGTGTTTCATGCCAGAAGGGAAAGCAAGTGAAGAAGTCTCACCCGATTAAGAAAGTCAACACTATCAGCATGCCTCTTGAACGTCTTCATATGGACCTCTTTGGACCTATGAAACACAAAACAACCTTTGGGGATGCTTATTGTCTGGTGGTTACTGATGACTATTCCAGATTTTCTTGGGTATCGGTAATGGCTCACAAGAGTGAAACTCCAGAATTCCTTACGAATCTTCTTACTTTAGTAGAAAATTTGTACACGTTAAAAGTGAAGAGGATCCGAAGCGACAATGGAACTGAGTTCAAAAATCATGTTATGGATGAGTTCTGTACTTCAAAGGGCATTCTTCATGAGTAAATTTCTCGCTACACTCCACAACAAAATGGTGTCGCTGAGAGGAAAAATCGAACGATAATAGAGACGGCAAGAACGATATTGGTAGAGTCGGAGCTTCCTGTTCAGTTATGGGGGGAGGCTGTGGCTACTGCTTGCTATACTTTAAACAAAGTTCTTACAGTTAAAAGGCATGACAAGACTTGTTTCGAACTGTTACACAAAAGGAAACCGGATGTTTCTTACTTAGAACCTTTTGGCGGTCCATGCACTATGATTGAACCGCACAGAAAGTTTGGCACCAAGGCTATCGAGGGTTTCTTTCTTGGATATGCTAATCTAAATTTTCGTGTGTGGAATTTGACAACCAAAAAGATTGAGTTATGGGGTGAAGTAATGGTTCAAAGGAATACTAATTCTGTACGTGCTCCAGGTGATCCTTGGATGTTCGATTATGATGGGCTATTCGACTCCTTTAATCTGCCAACCTTTGATGATGCATCTGCAGCTGCTCAAATGTTACTGGAAAGTGATAATGCAGTTGACTCGTCATTGGTTCGACCAATTATTGTTAGCCCTCAAGCTTCTACTTCTGTTAACAATATTGTTCAAAATGAGGAATTTGAAGATGCCGCTGATTACAATGTGTCGTCGGAAGATGAAGAGTTCCACGATGCGAATGAAGGGTCTTCAGCTCTGGTTGCTCCTGTTCAAGGTGCTTCTGAAGCAACTACTCATGTGCAGAATGTAGACACTGCTGAAGGAAATGCATCCATATCTACGTCTATGCCAGGCGTGGATTTGGTTGTTGATCTTAATTTTAACAATTTGGGTATTAATACTCGTGTTCCTGATGTTCCTGAAATGAGAATTCATGATACTCAACCACAGCAGAATATTATTGGAGATGTCCAAAGTGAAGTGCAGACACGTAATCAGCTGAGAAACAACTAGAATGCTGGTTTGTATTCAGCTGTAAGAGAATCTGGGGAACATAATGATTCGTCCTTCGCGTATTATGTCTCACAAGAAGAACCAAAGTCTTTGAAAGAAGCATTAAAGGATAATTCTTGGGTGGAAGCTATGCAGGAAGAACTGCAACAATTCCAGAAGCAAGGTGTCTGGAAACTTGTTGAAAAACCTGACGATTACAAGAAAATTGGCACCCGTTGGGTTTACAAATGCAAAAAAGGATGATCGTGGAGTAGTCATTCGAAATAAGGCGAGATTAGTTGTTCAAGGGTGTCGTCAGATCGAAGGAATTGACTACAATGAAGTTTATGCACATGTTGCACGTCTTGAGGCTATTCGGATCTTTCTAACTTATGCTTCATTTAAAGGATTCAAGGTCTACAAATGGACGTGAAAAGTGCATTCTTACATGGTGTGGTTGAAGAAGAGGTGTACGTCGAACAACCTCCAGGTTTTGAAGATCCGATTCACCCTGATCGGGTTTGGTTGCTCAACAAAGCTCTCTATGGTTTACATCAAGCACCGAGAGCTTGGTATGCAACCTTTTCTAATTATCTGATGGAAAATGGTTTCCGCCGGGGTCTTATCGATTGCACTCTTTTCATCAAAGAACATGATGGAGATCTTCTATTGGCACATGTATACGTTGATGATAATATATTTGGTTCAACTAACGATGTTTTGTGCAGGCAATTCGAGCGTGTTATGCAGGAGAAATTCGAGATGAGCGCCATGGGGGAAATGAAGTTCTTTTTGGGCCTACAAGTTCAACCAACTGAGTCTGGGATATTCATTCATCAGACTAAATATGTTGGTGACATCTTGAGCCGGTTCCTGATGTCTGAAGCAACGCCCATTGGTACCCCACTTCCGCAGAATCACAGGATTACTCCGGATTTGAAGGGTGAAACCGTTAACTCTTCATTTTATCGCGCAATTATCGGATCTCTAATGTATCTCATAGCCTCGAGGCCCGACATAATGTATCCTACGTGCCTGCTCGCAAGATATCAAGCCAACCCGAAGGCCTCACATCTGAGAGCTGTAAAAAGGATTTTCCGCTATTTGAAGAGTTGCCCGGACACCGGTCTCTGGTACCCTAGGGATGATAGCTTCGACTTGATCGTGTTCAGTGATTCGGATTTTGGTGGCTGCAAAATCGACGGCATATCCACAACGGCTGGATGTCAGTTTTTAGGAAATCACCTGGTCACATGGCAGTGCAAGAAGCAGACTTGTATCGCTACATCAACTTGTGAAGAAAAATTGAAAAATAAAAAATGATAAGTAGCTCTACTAATGATGTATCAGTAGGCTCACAATTAGATTAAAATGTGCAGGATGATATAAACCTAATAGACTTCAAGTCAGGTGGGAACCATTCATTGGCATATGGTCTTGGTACCAAAATTTCGTTTGATTGATTGCCGAGGTTCTGAGATATACGGTCTTTAATGCTGTCTTATCATCTTGGTATCATGGTTGTTTCTTTTACCGAAAAATAACAGAGACGAAGTGTTGGTACACTTTATGTGGACGCGACTCGGGTTGGTTCGACTCGGTTCGGTTCAACTTGGTTTTGACTCGGTTAGGTTTGGCTCAATCCCGACGTCACGACATTCCTCCGTCTTGCGCCCCAGAGTTCGACACGCGAAGCACGGAGAGCCGCGAAACTAGTCCCGATGACACATCACCATGACATCATCATTGTGATGTCATGATGATGTCACATGGTTGAAATTATGGAAATTGGCAACGTAACCAACATTTGGGCCATAACTCTTCTGATTGGGCTTTGACTTCTCATTTGGGCCAGAACCATTTGGGTGAATATTAACATCGACGAAACAACCATTTTGGCCATTTTTAAGTGACGAAACTCTTATGGTTTCGTCACTTTTAATGTTTCGTCATGCCATCTTTGCGTTTCGTCATGGTCTGTGTCTTGTACCTTATAAATACCCCTCATAGTTTCTGTGTGAAATTGATGAGTATGAGAGAGCTGTGAGACTTAGTAAGAGTCTATAAACATTGTTTGTATATGTTTGTGGTTGTACTCATCCCTAATTAATAGATATTGAATCTTTGGTTACGCGTGTGTTTTATACATTGTGTTTGGTTTGCACCGTCACGGGGATTCTGCACCCGTTACCGTGTTTGTGATAAACAAGGATAGGTTTTCGTATCGGATCCACCGAGAAAAACGGGACCTACAATTGGTATCAGAGCCAGGTTCTTATCCTTGTTTAAAATCAAACATAGTTGGATTTTTATCAAGTATTGGAAACTGTTATTTATGATTTTCTGGAAATCTTGTTCTTGAAAAACTCATATTTTCTGGAAAAGTGTTTAAAATCTGCCTGGATATTGTTGTTTGACAGAGTTTTATCAAAAACCTTGTGAGATTGATTGTTCAAGTGATAAACCGGGTTTTTAGTGAAAGTCTTGTGAAATTTCGTGTTTTGGAAAACTATTTGGTGACCGGAAAAATCATATTTTCTGGGTGTATTCTTCATATCTTCAAGGAGTTCATAAAAGCCTTCAAAAAGTTCTTGAGTTTTCTTTTAATTAAGAATTAAAAGGAAATTTGATAAAAGATTTTAAATTGATTAAATATTATTCACCATACTGTTAGGTGAAACAGGCATGTTGTATGTTGAAAATTTTGTACTGTGTCAGTAACGAGATAAGATTTAAGTTGAAAAAATTTACCAACTCTTACCCACTTGACCCACTTGTCTGACCTTATCCACGACGAAACACACAAGCGATGGAACAGAGAGTTTCGCCAAAAGCAAGTTCGACGAAACACAAGGAGTTTCGTCATAACACATTTCCACGAAACAGAGTGTTTCGTGGAAAGAGTTTCGTCGAGTTTGCTGTCAATTTTAAACAGAGGACTTGCAAAACTGTTCTAACTTTGTGTTTTCAAGTGTTTTATCAGGTACAGTTGTTCTAATATCAAATATGAGTAGTACAAGTCCGTGGGATTGGAGTACGGACCCACGGCCAGGTCAAGATCAAACCTCTGCAGCAGCATGGGTAAAGAATGTTTTTGGTCAGCAATCTATAAGTGCAACTCAACGGGCTTTGGTATCAAATCAAAATCAAAGCATTCAGAATCTTTTGCTTAGCGAGAGCGAAACGGGCAGCAACAATCGCCCTCCAAAGTTGAATCACATGAACGACTTTCCATCATGGAAAGGTCGTTTCCACAAATACGTTCAAGGGCAAAGCACCGATCTTTGGAGGTGTTTCATTACTCCACGCAACAATGCCCTCGAAGTAGCAGCATCAACTGCAGTGGGTTTTACTAATATGCATGAAGATGACAAGAAAGCCTATGACTTAGAGAAAAAGTCGTTT
This sequence comes from Helianthus tuberosus, assembly GCA_030545235.1. Lineage (NCBI taxonomy): Eukaryota > Viridiplantae > Streptophyta > Magnoliopsida > Asterales > Asteraceae > Helianthus > Helianthus tuberosus. The sequence goes on from JARYGA010039442.1 coordinate 26,487, forward strand.
GCTATTCTTACCCAAGCGCTTCACAAAGAAATTTATCATCAATTTTCTTACTGTGTCGACACGAAAACATTATGGGATGCTTTGGTAGCAAGAGGAGAAGGAAATGCAGCTACTAGTAAGACACGCCATGATCTATTGAAGAAAGTGTTTGAATCATTTCAGTTCTTGGAAAATGAAACCCTAAATGATATGACTAGACGTTTTTATCATTTGATTAGTGAACTGTTTGCTTATGGTGTTACTACAACTCAACCGGAATTGGTTACACGGTTTGCTGATGCTCTACCTCCAAAGCGGAGCCCATACATTGAGCTTTTAAAGCATACGGGTGTTCTAGATGTTGCTAATGTCAATATCTATGAATTCATTCAGAAGCTATAACAGAAGAATGATGAAGAAATTCGGAAAGCTAAACGAATTCCTGCTCCTCAAAATACCGAAATGTACCTTGCAGGTTTTAACCAGTTAGCTAGTTCCAGTTCAGTTCAGCAACCAAAGTTACAAACGGCGTTTATATCAAATACAAGCTCTTCTCCGTTTCCACAATCAGCTTTACCTCCGGTCTTCGATCCGAGTGCCTATCTTCCGCCAGCGCATTTGAGTGCTCAAGCTCAGGCTTTTTCTAGACCTCAATTTGGTAGTGCTTATGTTCCTTTTACACCTCAAGTTACCACTACTCAACCTCAGTTCGATCCGAGTGCTTATATTCCTGTCCCACCACAACAAGCCCAACCACAACAACAACAACCCCAACCACAACAACAACAAGCTCATTATACCAACAATCCTCCACCCCTAAACCCTAACACAGTCAAAGTTGATACTGCAAACCTCTCAAATGTTAGCATTGAAGTAGCGAAGGAACATATGGAACTCATTAATACAATGGTCAGTGCTTACTGTGGTTTGGTCGCAGGTCAAATTGGAAACATTAATTTGACCAACTAAGATTATCTACAAATAAACCGTGATGAAATGGAGTTGATGGATATAAAGTGGGTGTTCGCAAGTGTTGTTAGAAGGGCGAAGGACTTTATGGTTCAAATAGGGAGAAGTTCTTTGGAAAGTAAACAGGATACGAAGTACGGATTTGATAAAGAAGCGATTACATGTTTCAATTGTGGCGAAAAGGGACACTTCAAACGTGAGTGCACCCGACAAAGCAAACAAGGCAATCAGAACCCATTCAGAAATCAGACGAGTACTTCAAATGTCAATGTCAATCAAGACAATCGTGAAAGAAGGATGGTAGCGGTGAACAACAATCAGAACCAGAACTAGTCTGGACCATCAAACACCAATCGAGCATCGACCGTTCAAGCTGATGAAGGGTGTAATTGGTCTGTACAACTTGGGGAAGGTGATCTAGATAGAGGAGGAACAGCGTGTTATGCAAAGATCATCAATCACATCAAGCACGTTCATAAGGAAGAATTTTCTGAAAGTGACGACAGTTCGGGTTATAACGGGAGTTCTGATGAAGAAAGTTCTACTTCGGGCGATTATCATTCTGAATCTGATGTGAAGGAAGAAGCAAGTTCTGATCTTGATGACTTGTTGAATGAAGCTGAGGAGTTGAAATGTCAGAAATCAGTTCTAATTAAGAAGGCTGCCGTAGCATCTGAAGAAATGGAGAAGTTCTTCTATAAAGATGGATCTTTTTCTTTTCAAACTGCCTTTATGGCAAATGTCTCAGCCTCTACGAGTCAGGTAATTTCTGAAACTCCTGCTCCTAGTGTTTGTAATTCTTGTGCAGAATTGAAGCTTGAATCTGAAAAGCTTCATAGTCATAATCAAAGTTTGGTTATTGAATTGTCTAAGTGTAAAGAGGCAAATATGGCTCTGGTTAGAAACGAAAAAGATTTTAAATCTGTAATTGAAACCTTAAAGAAAAGTGTTTCCGAAGTGACCAAAACTGTTTATCATAAACAAGTTAGTATTAACGATTACATTAACATTGTTGAGGAAACCAAAAAGGAACTAGCCATTGCCAAATGCGAGCATGATGCAATCAAGCTTAAGTTGGAGAGTTATTCTAACTCCCGATTTGTACTCGATCACATTATTGACGTTCAACAACTGAAGGGAAACAAGAAAGGTGTTGGGTATAGGAAGTGTCCGCCCCCTTTGAGACACAACTATACTCGAATGCCCGATGAAGAGGATATGCCTCGTTTTGAACCCAGTGTGCCTCTTGATTATGAGGAAGTTAATACTGGCCTAGGGTTCAAATTGGACAGTTCTTCAAGTACATCATCTGATCAAACAGAAACTTCAACGTCTACGAAACAAAGTCCTCCAATCATTGAGGACTATGAGTCGTATGATGATGAACCAGAATCAGATATGAGTGATCAGGATAAATCACTTGACAAGATGAAGGGAGTAGAAGTTCCAATTGAGAATCATATTCTTTGTGATCCTCCTACTCCTGATGTTCAACCAGTTGTCAATCAAGTGATAGATACTGTCAAGAATGACAAGAAATATGTGTTTGACGTTAAAAGTAACAACGTGTTGTACACTTTGGTTGGTGATTCTAAAATCTATTCAGATCACGATTTTCCAATTAAAAATGTCAATCCATCTTCGATTGATAAAGTTTTTGAAGATAATACAAAAAAGTTTTTGGGAAAAAGAATTCCAGGAGTCATTGTAACTCAATGTGACCCAATTTCAAAAGCTGAAATCAGGAAACAATTTGGAAATAAAAAATCTCCAACAAAGCAACAACCTATTGCTTCTAAGGGTAAACAACCAGAAAGGCGAGCTCAAAAGCCTAAAGTTTCTCAATCAAAATTTGAAACAAAAGGAGCTCGTTATCAGAAGAAAAACAGTAATGTCAGATTTGTAGAATCGAAGGGTACGGATAAAATTGAGACTTTTGAAAATAAATCAAACACCGATTTTGTACAACAAGTCAAGATTTTAAAACGTAATAGCCAAAACAATTACTCTCAACATACAAACGGGTGTGATGAAAAAGCAAGTACCTCGGGTTCTACTGGTTCGACATCTGTTTGTCGATCAGATTCTCCTAAGTTTGTGGAAAGGAGAACATGTTTTAAATGTGGGGAGTTTGGGCATATCATTAAGAACTGCTCAAACACTCCAAAAGATAAATTTGTTGAGAAAGCACCACCTGAAAATGTTCACCCTCAATGTCGTCCTGTTTCACCAAAACATGATAAAAGAACTGTTAAGGAACAAGAAACGAAACAACGACGTCAAAACGTCAAAGCTGTTGAAAAGGCTTTAAAATCTGAAGTCAAAACGGTCAACAGGGAACCAAGTTCTTCACAATTTTTAAAACCAGAAGTTTTAGAATCTATTCATAAAAATGTATCTGATAAAGCAAATCAAACTTGGAAACCTAAGACGGGTGAAAATTCAGGGGGAGGTATTGTTTTACAAAATCATCAAGAAAGCGAGATCATCTTTCGTGATGCTCAAGGACCACCCAAGACAACTAAGGCTTGGGTCCCTATCCACAACTGATCATTGATGATATGTGCAGGGTGTTCCAGGAGGAACTATTATTAGTCATTGGATTGTTGATAGTGGAGCATCTAGGCACATGACAGGCAACTTACGGCTTCTATATGATGTGAGAAATATTAGAGGAGGCTATATCGCGTTTGCTGGAGACAAAGGCGGGTGCATCACTGGAGAGGGAATGATCTCCAATGGTGTTGTGTGTTTTGATAAGATCAATTATGTTCGTCAAACTGATCATAGTCTTCTTAGTGTTTCGCAGATCTGCTATAAGAAGTTCACCGTGCATTTTGATGATGCCGGTTGTTATGTGCTGAAACCTGGTTTCAAAATTCCAGAAGAATGGATTCTCTTATCGGCTCCAAGAGTTAATGATCTTTATATTCTTGATATGAGCCAAGCGATTACGACTTCTTCACAAGTCACATGTTTTGTCTCAAAAGCCACGGAGAAGGAGTCTATATCTTGGCACAGAAGAATGGGGCACATTCACTTAAGAAAAATGAACCATTTGGTGAAAAACAATCTTGTGAATGGCGTGCCCGTGAGAAGTTTTCATCTACAAGATATCTGTGTTTCATGCCAGAAAGGGAAACAAACGAAGAAGTCTCAACCTCTGAAGAAAATCAACATTGTTAGCATGCCTCTCGAACGTCTTCATATGGACCTCTTTGGACCTATGAGACACAAGACAACATTCGGGGATGCTTATTGTTTAGTGGTTACTGATGATTATTCTATATTTTCTTGGGTATCTTTTATGGCACACAAGAGTGATGCTCCTGGCATCCTCAAGGATCTTCTTACAATGTTGGAAAATCTCTACACGTTGAAAGTTAAGAGGATCAGAAGCGACAATGGAACTGAGTTCAAGAACCGTGTGGTGGATGAGTTCTGTACTTCTAAGGGCATTCTTCATGAATACAGTTCTCGATACACTCCACAACAAAACGGTGTCGCGGAGAGGAAGAATCGGACGATAATTTAAACTGCAAGAACGATGTTGGTAGAGTCGGAGCTTCCTGTTCAGTTCTGGGGGGAGGCTGTGTCGACTGCTTGCTACACATTAAACGGAGTTCTTACAGTTAAGAGACATGGCGAGACTTGTTTCGAACTTCTACAGAAAAGGAAACCGGATCTTTCCTTTCTAGAACCTTTTGGCGGTCCATGCACTATGATTGAGCCGGATGGAAAGTTTGGCGCGAAAGCTATCGAGGGTTTCTTCCTTGGATATGCTACTCCGAATTTTCGCGTATGGAATCTGGCTACCAAAAAGATTGAGCTATGGAGTGAAGTAAGGGTTCAAAGGTATACAAGTCCTGTTAGAGCTCCGGGTGATCCTTGGATGTTCGACTACGATGGGATATTCGACTCCTTTAATCCGCCAACCTTTGACGAAGATTCTGCAGCTGCTAGAATGTTATTTGATAGTGACAACGCTGCTGACTCACCATTGGTTAGACCTGTTATTGTTAACCCCAAGGTTCTAATTCGGTTAACAACACGGTTCAAAATGAGGGATTTGAAGATGCTACTGAGTACAATGAGTCATCGGAAGATGATGAATATCTGGATGCGACTGATGGCACTTCAGCTCCAGTTGCTCCTGTTCAGGGCACTTCTGTTGAAACTCCTCATGTGCAGGATGTTGATACTGCTAAAGGGAATGCATCCACTTCCACGCATATTCCCTGTGTGGAATTGATTGTTGATCTTAATATTAACAATTTGGGTGTTAATGCTCGTGTTCCTGAAAATCCTGAAATGAGGATACACGATACCCATCCACAGCATAATATCATAGGAGGTGTCCAACAAGGGGTGCAGATGCGTAATCAGCTGAGAAACAACCAGAGTGCTGGTTTGTATTCAGCCATTAGAGAATCTGGTCTTCAAAATGATTGGTCCTTCGCTTGTTACGTTTCACAAGAAGAACCGAAATCTTGGAAAGAATCCTTAAAGGATAATTCTTGGGTTGAAGCAATGCAAGAGGAATACAACAGTTCTAGAAATTGGGTGTTTGGAGACTTGTTGAAAAACCCGACAACTACAAGAAAATTGGCACCAGTTGGGTTTACAAGTGCAAAAAGGATGATCGTGGAGTGGTCATTCGCAACAAGGCAAGATTGGTTGTTCAGGGCTTTCGTAAAATTGAAGGCATTGATTACAACGAGGTTTATGCACCAGTTGCTCGTCTGGACGCTATTCGGATCTTTCTAGCTTATGCTTCTTTTAAAGGATTCAAAGTCTATCAGATGGACGTCAAAAGCGCATTCTTACATGGTATTGTTGAAGAAGAGGTGTATGTCGAACAACCTCCAGGTTTCGAAGATCCTATCCATCCCGATCGGGTTTGGTTGCTCAACAAAGCTCTCTACGGGTTACATCAAGCACCGAGGGCTTGGTATGCAACCTTATCTACTTATCTGCTGGAGAACGATTTTCGCCGAGGTCTTATCGAATGTACTCTTTTCATCAAGGAACAGGATGGAGATCTTTTGTTGGTACAGGTATACGTTGATGATATCATTTTTGGTTCTACTAACGATACTTTGTGCAGGCAATTTGAACGTGTTATGCAGGAATAGTTTGAAATGAGCGCAATGGGAGAGATGAATTTCTTTTTGGGTCTACAAGTTCAACAAATTGAGTCTGGGATATTCATCCATCAGACTAAATATGTTGGAGACATCTTGAGCCGATTCCAGATGTCTGACGCAACGCCCATTGGTACCCCACTTCCGACTAATCACGGGATTACTCCGAACTTGAAGGGTGAAAGTGTCAACTCTTCTTATTATCGCGCTATGGTCAGATCTCTCATGTATCTCACAGCATCGAGGCCTGACATCATGTATCCAACGTGCCTGCTTGCAAGATATCAAGCCAACCCAAAAGCATATCATCTTGGAGCTGTTAAAAGGATTTTTTGCTATTTGAAGGGTTTCCCGGACACCGGTCTCTGGTACCCTAAGGATGATGGTTTTGACTTGGTTGCTTTTAGTGATTCAGATTTCGGCGGATGCAAAATAGATGGGAAATCCACAACGGCTGGATGTCAATTCTTAGGAAGTCGCTTAGTCACGTGGCAATGCAAGAAGCAAACTTGTGTTGCTACATCAACTTGTGAAGCTGAATACATTGCTGCCACAAGTTGTTGCTCTCAGGTTCTATGGATCCAGCAACAAATGCGCGACTACGGTTTTGAATTCCTATCTACCTCTATTTTTGTTGATAATAATGCTGCTTTATCTATCACTAGAAATCCTGTCCAACACTCCAAGACCAAGCACATCGAAATTAAGTATCACTTCATACGTGATTTATTTGACAAAAGATTAATCGATGTTGTTAAAATCCACACTGATGAACAACGTGCTGATCTGTTTACAAAAGCATTTGACAAATCTCGTTTTCACTATATTTTATTGGTCAATGGTATTAAGGTGAAACAAGAGTAAACTTCTGCCGGCTGATCGTTTTTTGTAAATATTTTCTTAAGCGTCAAAAATCCAAAAAGATTTTCAGTTTACTTATCTTTTCGCATTTTAGGGGGAGAAATTTCAGAAAATACAAAAACAGGTGAAAATTCAAAAATCCAAAAATATGTCGTTTACTTTCTGTCTTTGATTTTGAATAATCAAAAATTCAAAAACAATAGAAAACCAAAAATGAGTTTCTTGGAGAAAAGAAGGGAAAGTGATGATATACACTGGTGTGGTCTGTCAATATGGTCAAAAGAAAAAATTGAAAAATGATAAGTAGCTTTACTAACAATGTATCGGTAGGCTCACAATCAGACTAAAATGTGCAGGATGACATAAACCTAACAAACTTCAAGTCAGGTGGGAACCATTCATTGGCATATGGTCTTTGTACTGAAATTTCGTTTGATTGATTGCCGAGGTTCTGAGATATTCGGTCTTTATGTTGTCTTATCATCTGGGTATCATGGTTGTATCTTTTACCGAAAAATAACAGAGACGAAGTCTAGATCTTCCATGATACTATACATACGTGTACATATTGCATTCGACCTCAATAAGTGATCAACAATCACATCTCCAAACAAAATAAGTGATAATATATCACATTTATCCGGGAGTCAAGTTCGTCTCTCTGCTGTACGAAAGTACTGACCTGTTCACGGACTTGCTCTTGTTCCCTCATGCATCGAAAATCAAGTTCCTCATCAATAAGTGATTTTATCACATAGGGCTTGTTTTCAACCAAAATAAGTGAGTTTCTCACATCTTTTATACGGTCAAACAGATGATAAACGGTATACTCACCGGTAAGATGAACTCTCGTGCATACCTTGATACGGGAATGTGTCGTTTGTTGATGAACACCTGTCGGTAAGTATAAATCATACCTTAACGTATCTCCTCGCCATGATTACATCTGATAAGTTGAGCTTATGTGGACAACAATACCGATAATTGTTATAGGATGCTTATCTAAATGTTAACTAATTGAACAAAAAGAGCGTTTTGACGTGACCGTACACTGATATGATTCTCTTACCCTCGAAACTCGCAAAAAAAATGTCTGCAAATATTTGTTTACTACTCTTAGTTTCTGCATCTTTGTATATATTTATTTATTTATTGTTTTCTGTCTTTACGTTTGAAAAATGAAAAATTTCAAAAAGATTTTAGGTGTGTTTTAATATAAACTTTATAAAAGTCAAAAAGATTTTATTTCTAGTTGATTTTTGATTGACCGATGTTGGAACTCGAGTCTATCCTACCCAAAATCCTGATCGTAAGCCGGAAAACAATTGCACCTTCATAAACTGTCGAAGTTAACAAGTTTTGAAAGTTAAAAGATTAAAATTGATCAAATTTTTAAAAAAAACTTTCAAACTGTTGTCGGTCGGTGTTTGATTGAGATTTGATCTCATATATGTCATTTGTTTAATTTGACTATATTCCAAGCGGTTGTTCTCATTATGCGTTTAGATTTCTTGCATGTGCAGATGCTAAAGGCAAAGAGAACGTGTCAGATGACAAGCCGTAAAGTGAAGACACGACGTTGATGCAATCAGAAGATCAAGATGATCGGGTTGCAGTTGATCACTCATCAACACCACAAGGATCTGAAGTTTTGACGATCAAAAGATTCACGAGCATAACTCAAAGGAGAGCTTATCTTAAGTGGGAGTTTGTTAAACACACTTCCTAAATGAAAAGGGAGTTTGTTGATACACTTTCTTCTTACAACGCGTGAAGACTTTGAAGATCCTCCGACATGAAAGACATGGAAGACGAACCATCACGAGTAGCGTCCAAGGGGGAGTTTGTTGGTACACTTTATGTGGATGCGACGCGACTTGGCTCGGTTCGACTCGGTTCAGTTCAACTTGGTTTCGACTCGGTTAGGTTCGGCTCAAGCCCGACGTCACGACATTCCTCCGTCTTGCACCCCAGAGTTCGACACGCGAAGCACGGAGAGCCGCGAACCTAGTCCCGATGACACATCACCATGACATCATCATTGTGATGTCACATGATTGAAATTATGGAAAGTTGGCAACGTAACCAACATTTGGGCCGTAACTCTTCTGATTGGGCTTTGACTTCTCATTTGGGCCAGGACCATTTAGGCGAATATTAACATCGACGAAACAACCATTTTGGCCATGTTTAAGTGACGAAACTCTTATGGTTTCGTCACTTTTAATGTTTCGTCGTGCCATCTTTGCGTTTCGTCATGGTCTGTGTCTTGTACCTTATAAATACCCCTCATAGTTTCTGTGTGAAACTGATGAGTATGAGAGAGCTGTGAGACTTAGTGAGAGTCTGTAAACATTGTTTGTATATGTTTGTGGTTGTACTCATCCCTAATCAATAGATATTGAATCTTTGGTTACGCGTGTGTTTTATACATTGTGTTTGGTTTGCACCGTCACGGGGATTCCACACCCATTACCGTGTTTGTGATAAACAAGGATAGGTTTTCGTATCGGATCCACCGAGAAAAACGGGACCTACACGAAGTCTAGATCTTCCATGATATTATACATACATGTACATATTGCATACGACCTCAATAAGTGACCAGCAATCACATGTCCAAACAAAATAAGTGATAAAATATCACAGCTTTCTTGCGGGATTCAAGTTCATCTCTTTGTCTGTACGTTGGTACTAACCTGTTCATGGACTTGCTCATGTGCCCTCATGCATCTGAAAATCAAGTTCCTCATCAATAAGTGATTTTATCACATAGGGCTAGTTTTCAATAAAAAATAAGTGAGTATCTCACATCTTTTTATACGGTCAAACAGATGATAAGAGGTATACTCACCGGTAAAATGAACTCTCGTGCATACCTTGATACGAGAATGTGTCGTGAGTGGATGAACACCGACTAGTAAGTATAATTCGTACCGTAAATTGTATCTCCTAATTATGATTACATCTGATAAGTTGAGCTTATGTTGACAACAATACCGATAATTTTGGTAGGATACATATCTAAAGCTTTAAACATAATAAAAAACCGTTTTGACAAAGACTGTAAGCTGGTATGAATCTCTTACCTTGAAACTCGCAAGAAGTTTGGTGTTGTATAGTCTCTTTATGGTTATTATTGCTTGTCGTTAGTTTATCGCATTTCAAATTCAGTTTTAGTCTATTTTGTAAAGTTTCTTTTTGATTAGCTGAAGTTGAAACTCGAATGTTTTCTACCTTAAAGCCCGAAACCGACTTGTTTGTGATTTCACTGCTTCATAAAGATCCTTTTGCATTTGGTAAACTTAACATAAAGCTAAAATCTGTTAAATTGTTCAAAATTAGACTTGGTGATACACTGTGTGCTGAGGTCTACGAAAGACCTCCTGGTCAACGAAGAACCCCTTTTCAACGAAGAACTGAGATTCTTCGTGGACCTTCATTGTGGGCTAGCTGATTAAGGCCCATATTGGTTCTTCGTCGACCCAATTTGGTTCTTCGTAGGAGATAGTTCTTCGTGGGGGTCAGAGTATAAAAAGGGACCCCCAGTCAATTATTGTCATCACTCTCAAAATATCACTGTTTCAAAACCCACTACCTGTTCATCATCTCTTTCACCGATAAACCCCAACCGACTTCAAACTTGTTGATTTCTCTGTTATTTTGAAATACCAAGGTAAATAATGGACCAAAAACATGATCAAACCCATTATAAACCCACTGTTTGTGTCTGATGATTGTGAAACCTTTTGAGACTCGTTGATGCTTGATGATTTTATATATTTAACTGTTCATGTCTCTCATTTCTTATTTGCATATGATTTGAAATGTTAGAATGCAACAGGTTGTATATGTTGATTACATCTGGGTTTTTGATTTGAGTGTAAGAACAAGGTATTATTGTTTGTATTTGAGTTTTGTTCAAATGTTTGTCTAAGTTTTTGATTGAGATGGTTGTATATTCTGGTTATTTGTTTGGGTTTCTTAAATCGATTCAAACAGGGGTGTTTGAATCTTGAATCTGGGCTTGTTTGAATGTTGATTAAAACATGTTTAGATGATGTCGGTTAAACTTCTGGGTATTGGGTTCTTCATGTCTGTGTTTTCTTATGTGTTTGTGATTTGCTGTTGAATTAACTGTGATTCAACGAAGAATCATTTTGACGAAAAACCTTTATGGTCAATGAAGAACCATTCTTCGTTGACTATAGTTGACTTCTGTTGACCATTAGTTCTTCGTTGGTTAATGCCACGAAGAACTAGTTCTTCATCTAAGAGAGGTTCTTCGCCACAATGACAGTTCTTCGTGGTTCATACTTAGAAAAATTTCTTGTTTTCATTTGTGTTGACACTTTCATAGTACGTATGTATATACATGTTCACTGTTCACGGTATACATGAACATGTATACTTATATGTATTATGCAAGTGCTATGTCATTTTATCTTATTGTGGACATTTTTCTTGTACATAATGGCTCCAAAAGAACAGAAACGCAAACCCGCAACTAAGAAAACAGATAAAACAGAGGAACAAACAATGTCTGAACAACGACATAATATGATCGCGTATCTTGATCCTGATGGCAAGATTGCTGAATTAAGGAGATCACTCAATGGCTAAGGGAATCTAGGATTAACAAAGCCATTACCTATTCAACACCGGTTTACAAGTCACTGATTAAAGCTTTCTGGGATACAGCTAAAGTAATTGAAGTTGACGGAAGAGAAATAATTCAAGGGCAGGTTAATCAACTGAATGTGGATGTCTCTCCGAATATTCTCAACACAGTATTGGAACTTCAAGACGATCCAAGCGCTGAATATGCTGTTCCAATTCTATGTACACGTGGATGCTTGCTTAGAATGAAGTGCGTAAATGACATTCTGGGCGGCCAGATTAACAAAGCTTGGTTGCCGATGCGCTACAAGTTCTTATTACATGTTCTAATTCAATGTCTGAGCAACCGTCGTGCTGGTTACAATATGGCGGGAAATGATTTGGTTGGATTGATGGTAGCTTTGGTACTGAACAAACCGTTTAGTATCTCAAAGTTTATCTATGCAAACATGAAGGAAAACCTAAAGAGAACGGGTGCGCGTACTACAGGGAACAAGTTTTGGATGTATCCTAGATTCTTACAAATGATAATGAACGTCCAACATCCGAATCTTCCGAAATCCGACAACGATATTCTGAAGATAGATGCTATGATAGAGCATTCTTTAAAGATATTCAGAGGTGTTGCAGCAAAAAGATACAAAGAAAGCACACCGCCAAGGAAGATGTTCGGTGCTCTAGCTGATAAAGCTTACGTTGCTCCAGCAAACGATAAATGGCATCACGACGACAACCAATCGGACGACGAAGAGCCGAAACTAAAAAAGATGATGGAGGATAAATTTGGACGTAAAAAGATAAAGATTTTCAACGATTCTACTAAAAGTGACGATGATGATGATGATGTTGGTGCTGGTGGAGATGTTGGTGCATTTGCTGCTGGTGCACCTGGTGCTAGTGCTGCTGGAGGTGATGAAGAAGATTCTGATTCAGATGACAATTCGCCGGAACCAGGTTATGAATACTTTTATGATAATCGTGGTGTAAGGCAGGTGAAAAGGATTAGACAGGAGATCAATACATTAAAGTCCACTTTCGAATGCCAACAAGCAGAAATTGAACATCTAAAGGCTGAGAACGAACGTCTAAAAGCTGCTGATGATATATGAGAACGGCAATTGTTGCAGATGCGTGCAGCAGACAATACTCGTGGGATTGAAATGAACCGATTGAAAGAAAGAAGTACCGAGGTTCAACGAGCTGCTGATGCACTTAAAGCAAAGCATGATGATATGAGGGAGTGGTATAATTCCAGAAACACCACACTGACTGAAGGATTCAAAACTATTAAAGATAATGTCGAGCTTAGCACCAAGCGCGTCAACATTTTATGGTCTGAGAGGTGTAAACAGCTAGAGATCTTACGCAAGCGTGACCAAGACAGAGAAGACCCTGGAAATCCTGACACGTCAGCATCATCCCAACAACCAAGGGCTTCTGAGTCTACTCAGATCATGGTTTACAAGCCTGAACAGATCATGTCTACACAAGGAACCTCCGGTGGTGCTCAAGAAGAGATGAAACAGCTAGAGAGTAGTTATTATGTTGAAAGCTCTTCGGCTGGTAAGGATACAGTTCTTGGATCTGCTTACATTGCACTGCAGGGTGTACATCCGGTGTCTGGTGAAGAACTGGAAGAAGGAGAATTAGTTGCTGAATTCTCGAATGAACAGATTTTAGCGCTTAAAGAGATGAAAGTAGTACAAGATGCTACTATTGATCAGATCCCTAGTGAACCCGAAACAACAGACTTAGATAATCTTGACGAAATTGTATTTGAAGGTAATGATAGCAAGTCTACTTATGTGTGAGAAGACGGAATCCAGTTGAATCCTTTCGATGAAGTTTGGTTGAAAGAGAATTTGGACGATATCGACGAACAGTTGAAGAAACATGATTCTACAGATAATTCAACTGACTCGTTCAAAGAATGGACAAAACAGTTCCTTTCCAAGGTTGCAAAGCCTATACATTCTGAAGCTCAAGTCGATTATTTGAAATACGAGAAAGAAAAGTCGCACGGGAAAATACTCAGCTGGATGTTTGTAAAAGAAATCCATTGCATGGTGGTGGTACGTGAACATGACATTCAGTATTTCAGATCGCTGCTGAGCATTCTATTTTTAACGTTCTATGATGTTGCAGCATTAACAAAGCTGGAGCTGATTAATCGTTCAAAGTATGAAGGAGCAACGTTGTTTGCTCGCAAGTTGAAGATGGAACGGAGGAGAGGCTGGAAAGATGAGTAATACAAGCCACAATTTCCTATGCATCAGCAGATAAAGTATACTTTGGATCTGTCAAACAACACTGCAAGATACAAGCTTGTTTATCAGCTGACGGAGGTTATGGACAAGATCCCACTGATGCCGATGAAACAAAACTTCCTGGAAAATATGGCGTTATGGTGTTATGACTCCGATACATACGAGGCCATTATCGTTTTCAAAGGAGATCAAGAAAACTTCTGCATGCTTGATCCAATGTGGATAGTTAACATGTCTGTTGCTGATATTAACAAACTGTTTCATCATGACATATTCTATGAAGACAAGGACGCGCATCAAGCGTTATTATTTCAACGCGTCGCTTGTTTCTGTTTCTATCGAGGAATTCACGTCGGAAGTTCATGGTCAGAAAAAACACTGAAGATTGAAGACTCAAAGATCGAAGACCAAGCAACAGACAAGGGGGAGTTTGTTGGTGCATTAATGTGTCTGTAACTTGTTCTTGTTTACGTTGTAATTGTAGGGTCTTTTGTTATCAAGTCTGTATTAGTTTCCTTCGAGTCGACCAAGTTGGATATCCTCCTATCTAACTTGGTACGACGTTTGACTTTGTAATGTATGTTAAACAGTTGCCATTGTGCAATTTGTTTGTGTGTTTGTTTCTCTACTAATTAACTGTTTGTGACTAGGGCAATTGCTGTCGTGCAGCCCTCCTACGAAGAACCCCATTCTTCGTGGGATTACCCTTGTCACGAAGAACCTTCTTCGTCCCTAATGATGTTTGACAAAGAACCTTCTTCGTCATTGGTCTTTCGTGGGGCCTGTTACATTCTTCGTAGTGTAACAGATGGACAGTATATAAAGCATGCTATGTTTAACAGTTTCAGTTATGAGAGTTTCCGGGTGTTCATTTTGCGTAGTATTTCAAACACCCTCGGATTGTACTTTACTTTTAAACACTTTAGTTTTTATGTTATGTCTTTGTTTGGATTTCTAGTATTTCTATTTATGTACATTATGGTTTATTTATGTTTATTCTGTTTCTGTTCTGTTTTGGTGTACATGTGACATACTTGCAGGTTTTGGCTATCGAATCTTGGACCGGAGCACATGACAGATACAGCTTTGGAAGTCTCGTTTCATCAGACATCATCTTGAGGGGAGTACTATTATCGTTTTCTCTATATTTCGGGTCTCGCATTGGGGACAATGCGAAGATCAAGTGTGGAGAGGGGGTTAACTTTGTTTGTCCTCTATATAAAAAAAATCAGAAAATCAGAAAAATCATTCAAAAATACCTGTATTTTGTATATATTTTAGTAAATAAACCGGTTGGTTGTGTTTTAGAAAGCTTCAGACTTGATAAAAACTCGACAAGAAAAATATTTTTGAAAAAGGAAACCGGAAAGCGTGACAAACAAAGAAAGACTTGCATGATAGTTTTCACAGTTTTACCCATTCCTTCCGTTACGTGAGCATATTTGAGCCTTGATATTGTTATATATTTGTTCATTTCGGATATAGGAGTGAGCCGGATGTTATGTGTAATTTAGAACTTGTCACTAGTATGCTTGTTAAGACCATGAACTTGCGGAATTGTGTGGAAGTGATAGAGGCACTTAGATTACCCCTTTGTTGTAAACCTTGTTCTTTGTGTTGCGCCTCCCGTTTACCTTATATTACACTTTAGGATTAACCATGTCGAGCCTTCCCGTTTACCTTTGTTTACCCACATTATCGCCCACTTAACCAAATTTAGTCTTTTTATGTTTTAAACCCTTTTGTGTTGAAACTCGGTCAAAATAATCGTTTAACTAGCGTTTGTTTTAGTTTATTGTATAATTAGTTTGAAAAAAAAAACAGAAAATAAAACACCCTAAAATAGGGTGAAGTTGACAAAAATCGAGCAATTTTGAATGCTTAAATGTTACAATTTCGTTGTTGAGCTCGATTGCGCAATAGTCGCCTTTTTAAGGCATTTGTTTGTATAGTTGTATTGTTTGTTACTAGTTAAACGCTACTACCGAGTTTTAACCATTTTCGCCACTTTAAATATCCATTTCCATACCCTTTGCCCAAGCCTAACGTTACAACCCGTAAAGACCTCTTGATTTACACTTTTTCGCATGTTAGTTGGTGGAGACGAGATCTTATGACAAGCTTATGATATTACACATTTCATTGACGAGGCATTGAGTGTTTGCACGTACACATTTTATGTATGTTTCATAAATAAAACCTAGTGTGTGTGAACATTGTGAGTTGTGTGAAGATTAACATGTTGAGTCAATTAAATGTGAAGTCACGGCTTTTTGGTTGTCGCTATATATTTGCATATGCTTGTTGGGTTTGAGTCTTTTGATGTTGTCTTTCGAAAAACCGACTAACCGTTTATAGTTGTTTTCAATAAAATAGTGTGTAAATTATTGTTCTTGTTTGTTTCTATCTTTTATTGCATTTTAGTTTAGCTTGCTTGAGGACAAGCAAGGTTCAAGTGTGGGGAGATTTGATATTCGCTAATTTACACATATTTTAGTCCCCCATTTTATCCCCATTTTCGGCCGTAAAACCATCATTCGGATACTTAATTATGTATACTTTTGTTTACAGGCCTAAAACAGCATACCAGACAAGATGATAGCGAAAACGAGGACTTTCCGGACAAAACGACGAAGCTGCGAACATTCTGTTAGAAAACTGAACTGGGCGTGTGGAACGGTCGTGCGTCCTAATGCACGACCGTGCATCTCCGACAAATGAAAGACAGTCCGGTATTGAACGAACGTGCAACTCGGCGTGCAAGGCAATCAAGGCAATCCCGGTGATGCACGGGCGTTCCATATCTTGCACCCCGTGCGGATCCGATGATCACCCAGAACCCCGGGACTGAACGACCAGTGCAGCAACCCGTGCAACATGATCCCGAAAACTCACGTTCGTGCCATACGAAGAACGCTCGTGAAATATGAAGAACGGTCGTGCGTGACCTACGACTGGTTAAGATCTGTGACGTCATGCAGTATGGTGCACCATACCTACAATAATTGCTTAAAGTGAACGGTCGTGCAACAGGACGCACGACCGTGCGACCTCGAAAAAATATAAAAAACTTGCAGAAACATTCTGCTCGGTACTCTGGACATTTTGGAGGCGATTCTGGCGATTTTCAGGCTTCGGAGGCTTCTGCTTTCACCCGGATTCAAGCCACATTGTGCCGATTAGCTTCGTTATCTTCCAGATTCTTAATCTTATGCTTATTTATGGTTTGGTTTTCTAATCTTTCCATGATTTTGTTAATCTTTCAAGCATTTAGATTAATGTTTATGTATTATTGTAGCCTTTGGGCAAAAACACAACAATCCCTTGCTTGATTATAGCCATTAGTATGTTAATCTTTGTTTGTAATGACATTTGAAAGTATTTTCTATGTTAACCTTTGATGATTAGTTTGCAACCTTGTTATTGATATTGATTTCTTGATTATAAGTAATTGTGTTGGATGATTAATGTATGGTTAGTTGAGATAATTGAAAGATGAAGCTTAATTAATCTTGTATTAGTAAACTTTACACTTGGGTAACTAGTTTAGCTTGGTTAAAATGTGTGCACCATAATACTAGAAATGGTTAGTGGTTTAATAAAATGTAATTATTGTTAATCAAGAAAGCTTGCCGTCACGTAAGGACCTTAACGGGTTAAATTGTGTCGTTATTAATTCTTGCCATGATTTGTTAGCTTAGTTAGTAGTTTAGGCCAAAATTGCTATCTCGGTGAATTTATGTGCAAGATTTGTAAAATGAACTCGGTTGTGATTTAATCTAGTTTATGCTTGTCTCGGTGGTTGCATTGTGTTTATCGGTGTCGCTTTCCTTGATTAAGTGCAGTTAGAAAACTTCTAACGGATGACTAACTTATTTTTAAGAGATTTTCATAGACATTTATCAATTGCACGTTAAAGAACAATTTTAGGTGGTTAAAGTGTGTTTATCGTTTTAGCTTTCCGAATGATTGTCATGTTAGGATTCCCGAAAGGGATACTAATTGTCTTAAAATGGAAAATTGATCGAATGCTTCTAGTGCCAAAACCGACTTAGTTGACATACTTTGGTTGTGTATTAAGCAAGGCTATTTATCTAGTTTCTACTATGTTTTATAAGTATTTGTTTATGCTTACTTTAGTTTAAAAAAATCAAACAACTTATGTTTTTACCGGTAGTTTAGTGACAAAGGTCTAGTATTATTCCTCCGCCCATTTCCTTGGATCGATACTTGGTTCTTACCGATACTTTACTATATATATGATGGGGTACACTTGCCTCTTTCGTGTTTGTTTTGATGTAGAAGTATAAATCACTTTTATAAATTTAAAACCAAATCGTGTGTAATTTCATTGCAAAATTATGTATATATACGCACACGTCAAGTTTTTGGCGCCGTTGCAGGGGAAATGGCGAGTTTTAGGAACGACCCGAGTCATTGTGTTATCGGCGTATATACTTGTTAATATTTGTGTATATTTTCGTGATTATTTATTTGTTTATTTATTTGTTAATATTTCTTGCTTTTAATTCGATTTATTCGTTTTCGTGATTCTTTTGTATACGTGTATATTTTTGTTCCATTTATTTATTCGTTTCGGATTTATTTATTCATTTATTCTTTGGGTTTTCGGCACCTTAAAATCATTTTTGTATTAGCCGATTCGATTTTTTTTATCGTGTTGATCGGGCCCATTTTCGGATTTTTAACAAATTTTCAGCCCATTTTTTTAATAATATTCTGTTTCTTTTCAGCTGAAAAAAAACATCATTATTATATTAATAAAATATTCATTGTGTCAATTTTTCGTTTACAGGTTAATGTCCTATACCACCGCTCCCAATCCTGTTGAGCCGTCAGACGAACCCGAGCGTGATCTGAGGAGACGTCTTCGTGCAAAGTCTCGTGCAGTTGGGATGGCAGAACTATTTGTGCAGAAATATTTTCCTCCGGAAAAGACGACTAAATTGAGGAACCGTATCATAACGTTGAAGCAAGACGACGGAGAATCTCTACACGCAACTTGGGAGAGGTTTAGAGATCTTTTAATTGATGTCCCACATCACGGGTTGTCCAAAAGGCAACTAGTACTGACCTTTTATAAGGGAGTCAATTATGACTCGCAGGAGCGTTTAGACGTGTATGCAGGAGGCGATCTTGGAACGAAGACACCAACTGAAGCTTACGCGATCATAGAGAAAGCTGCGTTGAAGTCAAGTTCTCGCCACGGTGGAGCGCAGAATAAGACATCATCCACTTCCGGAGTTCATGCTGTGGATACATATACGGCTCTTACTGCACAAATTGGAGCCTTGGCAACAAGAATTGATCAGTCTCAGAATGTCTCGCGAATTCAATCACCATCATGTGATCAGTGCGAGGTTGCACACGTGCCAAGTACGTGTGAGCAGGGTGTTATGTTTACAGGACACGAGGAGGTGAACTACATGGGCAATCAAACCAGGCCCCAAAATAACCCCTATAGCAACACGTACAATCCAGGGTGGAAGAATCACCCAAACTTTGGGTGGAAATCTAGTTCTGGTAACCAGAACGCACACAGGTATGCTTAACATGCTCCCGCGCCACAACAATCTCAAGGTCAGTCCTTCCAGCCACAGTTTCATAATCAAGGCTCAGGAAGTAGTTCCCAGCCACACGCCTCTCAAAGCAACGCAAAGCTAGAGGAAATGATGGCACAACTGCTGAACAACTCCAACAGTGCTAATCAAATGGCTGAGAAACGATATCAGCAGCATGAGGAGCGGTTCTTGGTTAACGAAGGAGAAATGCGGAGTCAAAAGGCTTCCATTCAGACCATCGAGAATCAAGTGGGCCAGTTGGCAAAAATGATGTCGGAGAGACCCCCAGGTGGTCTTTCGGGCAATACCGAGCAGAATCCGAAGGGGCGTGGTAATGGCCCGCACATGTAACAAGTGTGGGGACATGAGTCTTGCTATCGACTCGCCGACAAAAATTTAGCATGAGTCTTGCTATCGACTCGCCGACAAAAATTTAGCATGAGTCTACGCTACTGAATCGCGGAAAAAAATGTAGCAGGAGCGTCTTTGGCGCTATAAGGGTAAAATAGTCCACTTTTTTTTTGTTTTTGTAGTTTTAGTGTAATTTAGATGCGTTTGTTAGTTTCCGTTAGTTTGTTTAATTTTCTTACGTGCCGGGCGAAGGTTCTGTGTTGCAATATTGTTAAAACAGTTGGCGTGTTAAAAAAATGGCGAAAAACGGCCACAACAGTTGCTGGAAATTACTTCTGCAGAAAATTCTGATCTGCAGCTATTGCACGAACATGCCACGAATAGCACGACCGTGCGTTTCCGAGCTGGCCGGCACGGTGAGTCGCACCCCCAGTGCATCACCGAGAACAGTATGCAAGGTTTGAAAAATGTAGGTGACGCACGACCGTGCGAGCTGTCGCACGACCGTGCGAGAGGCATGGGCAGTTTGGTCTTTTACACAATATAAAAACCCCCATCTGCTTCCAAACCCTTCATTCGCGAACCCTAACCATCTGCAGCCGTTCCAGAGCGATATTACTTCAAATCACACGGTTTTTCGCACGATTTCACACCCTACTTCGCACGGTACGTTCCTTCATGTATATTATCTGTTTTTTCCGCTTTCTAGGGTAGATTCATCCGTTTCTTCAAGGATTTTTAGGGTTCCCTTCATAAATACAAGCGAAACCCTAACCCTTGTAAGAACCATTCGTATCGTGAACATCCGGTTGAGTTTCTGACCCCAGTTTGTACAAAAAAACGTGTTGATTTTGAGAAAATCAGGCTATTCATAGTTCTGGGTTTTGAAAACTCCAGAAACTGTGTCGCACGGACGTTCCTTGGATGGAACGGTCGTGCCATTCCGGCTGATTCACGATATCTGCTTGTTGGTCGGTGTTGCACGGTGGTGCCGTTAGTCGCACGCCGTGCAGTTCCGACAGATTTGGGCCACTGGTGCTTGTTCTCGGCGACGCACGACCGTGCGTCTCGTCGCACGCCCGTGCCACAGGCCCAGATCAGATTTACAGAATCTTCATAACTGTCTGCTCGGCTGTTTTTGATTAAAAATTTTCCTGTTCCCATCTTTCTAACGATATATCTCATACAGATGGACCATCCTTTTCTGCAATTTAATCCCAAAGATGAGCGAGAGGCTCTGTGTATCCCGAGACGTGACGCCTTATGGGCAAGGCGAGGGCAATTCGGAGTCCCTAGGTGGCTGGATTGGGAAGTTATGGGGGAGCTAAACCAGAGTGAAAGACTTGATGGCATGCTCACTTTCCCACTTTCGCGCTTAATATCTATCAACCGACCCGTTTACCGTGAGCTGAGAATAGAGTTTTTCTCCACATATGCCTACGAAAAACCAGTTGCTCATAGAAGGCCCAAATTCCGATACAAGGATAGGATAACTTTCAGGTTAGGTGGACGATGGCATACTTGGACAGTGGGTCGATTGGGTAGGAAGCTCGGGATTTACACAAGAGAAGACATGGATTCCGATGTCTTCACGGATCAGTTCACTTTTCCATCTGATGCAGCACGAAACCAGTTTTGGGCTGAAAATGCTATTGGTGACCCTTACAACCCGAGAATGTCGAAGGCTTCACGACTGAGAGACCCTTTGGTTCGGGTGATGCATCATGTATTTAGCCACACAATTTGCGGGCGCATGGACAGTCTTGGTTACTGTCCAACACCAGATTTGATTTTTCTCTATGCGCTGGTTGAGGGAGTCCATATCAACCTAGCCGCAAGGATGGCTGAATACTTCGTGAAGTGCTCGGGGCGGAAACCCAACAGTCAAATCCACGGCGGTCAGTACGTGACCGAAATTGCTTATAATCTGAATTTGATGACTGACGAGGTACTTCAGGGTCTCACTCTGATAACCGAGGGTGTTTATGTTGACATTAGGTCACTGAAGGCGATGGGAGTGATTGCTGAGTTGCCTCACGGGGATAGGTTGAAGGGGTTAAACAACGAGGTCTGGGACCCGTTGCCTCCAGCTGTGGAGGAAAATGAGGATGAAGAAATGGGGGAGCAGCATGATGAGCAGCACGTACCACATCCACCGACACCACCACATTCGCCGCAGCACCATGATTTCCACCAGCATCAGGAGTGGCCAGAGTTTTACCAGCAGTTCCAGCAGATGCGAGTTACGCAGGAGCAGCATGGGACTTATATCGACCAGATTAGGACTAGTCAGGACCAGATCCGGGCTAGTCAGGATCAGCTCAGGGCCACTCAGGATTAGCTTAGGTAGAACCAGGACAGTTTATACCAGGGGGTGAGTGCTGGATTTTCATATCTATTCGGGGAGATGCATCATGCATATCCCGACTACTTTCAGCATCCCCCACAGTTCCCACCGTGGAACCAGCCTGGTTATGGTGATGCGGGCCCGTCCTTCACGAGAGACGATGATGGTGACGACGCGTAGGAGGCAGTGGTGTTGAAAGTTAGTGGTTGTTTTTATTTCAGTACTTTATTTTTTCGGGTGTTCATTTTGCGTAGTATTTCAAACACCCTCGGATTGTACTTTACTTTTAAACACTTTAGTTTTTATGTTATGTCTTTGTTGGGATTTCTAGTATTTCTATTTATGTACATTATGGTTTATTTATGTTTATTCTGTTTCTGTTCTGTTTTGGTGTACATGTGACATACTTGCAGGTTTTGGCTATCGAATCTTGGACCGGAGCACGTGACAGATACAACTTTGGAAGTCTCGTTTAATCAGACATCATCTTGAGGGGAGTACTATTATCCTTTTCTCTATATTTCGGGTCTCGCATTGGGGACAATGCGAAGTTCAAGTGTGGGGAGGGGGTTAACTTTGTTAACTTTGTTAACTTTGTTTGTCCTCTATATAAAAAAAAAATCAGAAAATCAGAAAAATCATTCAAAAATACTTGTATTTTGTATATATTTTAGTAAATAAACCGGTTGGTTGTGTTTTAGAAAGCTTCGGACTTGATAAAAACTCGACAAGAAAAATATTTTTAAAAAAGGAAACCGGAAAGCGTGACAAACAAAGAAAGACTTGCATGATAGTTTTCACAGTTTTACCCATTCCTTCCGTTACGTGAGCATATTTGAGCCTTGATATTGTTATATATTTGTTCATTTCGGATATAGGAGTGAGCCGGATGTTATGTGTAATTTAGAACTTGTCACTAGTATGCTTGTTAAGACCAAGAACATGCGGAATTGTGTAGAAGTGATAGAGGCACTTAGATTACCCCTTTGTTGAAAACCTTGTTCTTTGTGTTGTGCTTCCCGTTTACCTTATATTACCCTTTAGGATTAACCATGTCGAGCCTTCCCGTTTACCTTTGTTTACCCACATTATCGTCCACTTAACCAAATTTAGCCTTTTTATGTTTTAAACCCTTTTGTGTTGAAACTCAGTCCAAATAATTGTTTAACTAGCGTTTGTTTTAGTTTATTGTATAATTAGTTTGAAAAAAAAAACAGAAAATAAAACACCCTAAAATAGGGTGAAGTTGACAAAAATCGAGCAATTTTGAATGCTTAAATGTTACAATTTCGTTGTGGAGCTCGATTGCGCAATAGTCGCCTTTTTAAGGCATTTGTTTGTATAGTTGTATTGTTTGTTGCTAGTTAAACGCTACTACCGAGTTTTAACCGTTTTCGCCACTTTAAATATCCATTTCCATACCCTTCGCCCAAGCTTAACGTTACAACCCGTAAAGACCTCTTGATTTACACTTTTTCGCATGTTAGTTGGTGGAGACGAGATCTTACGACAAGCTTATGATATTACACATTTCATTGACGAGGCATTGAGTGTTTGCACGTACACATTTTATGTATGTTTCATAAATAAAACCGAGTGTGTGTGAACATTGTGAGTTGTGTGAAGATTAACATGTTGAGTCAATTAAATGTGAAGTCACGGCTTTTTGGTTGTCGCTATATATTTGCATATGCTTGTTGGGTTTGAGTCTTTTGATGTTGTCTTTCGAAAAACCGGCTAACCGTTTATAGTTGTTTTCAATAAAATAGTGTGTAAATTATCGTTCTTGTTTGTTTCTATCTTTTATTGCATTTTAGTTTAGCTTGCTTGAGGACAAGCATGGTTCAAGTGTGGGGAGATTTGATATTCGCTAATTTACACATATTTTAGTCCCCCATTTTATCCCCATTTTCGGCCGTAAAACCGTCATTCGGATACTTAATTATGTATACTTTTGTTTACAGGCCTAAAACAGCATACCAGACAAGATGATAGCGAAAACGAGGACTTTCCGGACAAAACGACGAAGCTGCGAACATTCTGTTAGAAAACTGAACTGGGCGTGTGGAACGGTCGTGCGTACTAATGCCCGACCGTGCATCTCCTACAAATGAAAGACAGTCCGGCATTGAACGAACGTGCAACTCGGAGTGCAAGGCAATCATGGCAATCCCGGTGATGCACGGGCGTTCCATATCTTGCACCCCGTGCGGATCCGATGATCACCCAGAACCCCGGGACTGAAGGACCAGTGCAGCAACCCGTGCAACATGATCCCGAAAACGCACGTTCGTGCCATACGAAGAACGGTCGTGCCATATTAAGAACGGTCGTGCGTGACCTACGACTGGTCAAGATCTGTGACGTCATGCAGTATGGTGCACCATACCTACAATAATTGCTTAAAGTGAACGGTCGTGCAACAGGACGCACGACCGTACGACATCGAAAAAATATAAAAAACTTGCAGAAACATTCTGCTCGGAACTCTGGACATTTTGGAAGTGATTCTGGCGATTTTCAGGCTCCGGAGGCTTCTGCTTTCACCCGGATTCAAGCCACATTGTGCCGATTAGCTTCGTTATCTTCCAGATTCTTAATCTTATGCTTGTTTATGGTTTGGTTTTCTAATCTTTCCATGATTTTGTTAATCTTTCAAGCATTTAGATTAATGTTTATGTATTATTGTAGCCTTTGGGCAAAAACACAACAATCCCTTGCTTGATTATAGCCATTAGTATGTTAATCTTTGTTTGTAATGACATTTGAAAGTATTTTCTATGTTAACCTTTGATGATTAGTTTGCAACCTTGTTATTGATATTGATTTCTTGATTATAAGTAATTGTGTTGGATGATTAATGTATGGTTAGTTGAGATAATTGAAAGATGAAGCTTAATTAATCTTGTATTAGTAAACTTTACACTTGGGTAACTAGTTTAGCTTGGTTAAAATGTGTGCACCATAATACTAGAAATGGTTAGTGGTTTAATAAAATGTAATTATTGTTAATCAATAAAGCTTGCCGTCACGTAAGGACCTTAACGGGTTAAATGTTGTCGTTATAAATTCTTGCCATGATTTGTTAGCTTAGTTAGTAGTTTAGGCCAAAATTGCTATCTCGGTGAATTTATGTGCAAGATTTGTAAAATGAACTCGGTTGTGATTTAATCTAGTTTATGCTTGTCTCGGTGGTTGCATTGTGTTTATCGGTGTCGCTTTCCTTGATTAAGTGCGGTTAGAAAACTCCTAACGGATGACTAACTTATTTTTAAGAGATTTTCATAGACATTTATCAATTGCACGTTAAAGAACAATTTTAGGTGGTTAAAGTGTGTTTATCGTTTTAGCTTTCCGAATGATTGTCATGTTAGGATTCCCGAATGGGATACTAATTGTCTTAAAATGGAAAATTGATCGAATGCTTCTAGTGCCAAAACCGACTTAGTTGACATACTTTGGTTGTGTATTAAGCAAGGCTATTTATCTATTTTCTACTATGTTTTATAAGTATTTGTTTATGCTTACTTTAGTTTAAAAAAAATCAAACAACTTATGTTTTTACCGGTAGTTTAGTGACAAAGGTCTAGTATTATTCCTCCGCCCATTTCCTTGGATCGATACTTGGTTCTTACCGATACTTTACTACATATATGATGGGGTACACTTGCCTCTTTCGTGTGTGTTTTGATGTAGAAGTATAAATCACTTTTATAAATTTAAAACCAAATCGTGTGTAATTTCATTGCAAAATTATGTATATATACGCACACGTCAGTGATAAGCAAGGAATAGGTTTCGTGTTGATCCTCCTAGAAAAACGGACCTACAAAACTATCACTCGGAAGGCAGTTTTGTAATCCCTACATTCCTTCACACTATCCTAGTGAAACTCTTGGTTTCGGGGCTCATTTTGTGTCTTAACATCATGTCTGCCTGAGTACTGAACTCCCGTCAGTACTTCTATTTTGTTTGATAATTGTGCTAACTTTGTTTCGTGCACTAATTGAACCATATTGTGTTGCATGCAATAATGATAAATAATATTGCAACATCTAATGCACTGGTATGTATATGACGGCATTCAGGAAATCATTCCTGTCATTAATTAAATCAGGAACAGTCATTAATGCACAAAATACTGTTTAACATTTTACGCAATATGTGAAAAAGTGACAGTTGTCACATTTCTAACGGCTAGTTGTTCAAATTGGGTCTGTTCGAGGACCGGTTTGGGTGTGAAATACTGGTCCGGGTCGGTTTTGGTGTCAAGGGATCTTACCGGTGCGAAACCGACGATTTAAACAGTTTGGGACTGGTTTTTGGTGATACCGGTTCGGGTCGCTTTTGGTTGCAGAACCGGGTTTTTTTTTTTTTTTTTTTTTGCCATATCTAATATATAAACGTTGTTTTGACTTTTTACCCATAATTAAAACTAGGTTTAAGCCCACCGCATTACGGTGCGGGAGCGTAAAACCATGTTACGAGCATAGGGAGTTGGGGCCATAAAACCATTCTAAGTAGCAATCAAAAGATGACCAAAACTCGAAACAGCCTAAAATAAAAACATGAATCTCTAACAACTAGTGGCTCACGTGACGTAAAGTGTAGATAAAACGAATTTTTACCGACACGTATTTGAAATTCGAGAGGGTAAAAAACTGAGGGACCAAATGTGATCACCAAAAACCGTACCAAGTTGTAATCGAGCAAAAAGACAAAAGATGAGGGACTAAATGTGACTATTAAACACCGTGCTAAGTAGCAACTGAACGACGACCAAAATTGATAAAAAAAACATAACACAACTAATAAAAGACTAAACTCTAAAATACCAAAGTTTTTGTTACCAAATCTAAAAACCCTAAAGTTTACTATAAAAAAATAAAAGAAAAAAGAAAACCACTAAAGAAAAAATGTTACTTGGAATAGAGAATAGATAGAAATAAAGCCCAACAAAAACGGATTGTAATCTGACATATAAGATCAACACCCGAATAAAACCTAAAATGCGTGCACCTACTACATGACCGATATAGAAATACAGCCCAACTAAAATGGATTAGAATTGGACATATAAGATCAACACCCGAATAAAACCTAAAATGCGTACACCTTCTACAAAAAATAACACATGTACCGATTTGAATTTTATTAAAGCTAAATGTACTAAACATAAATGCGTCCATACACACACAAATATATATACCATTTTATTCCAATACAAACCTTATAAAGGGATTTTCTGTTAACAACTCCCGTAATAGGATGAAAAGATGTCGACCGTGTTAATTAAGCTGACTGTTGTTTCTTCGTCCAAGCTTCAAATATTGCAACAAGTCCACCATGTAAGCTGAAATATTGTTTGTTTAGAACAACTTATTGAGCATTCTCAGAAGTTGGTGTTGAAGTTTCAGATATATGAGGCGTTACTCCTGCCTCATTAGTTTCAGATATGTTAGGGGGAACTTCTCCTGGCTCATTAGTTTCTGATACATGAGGCGTTTCTACAGCTGGCTCATTTGTTTCAGATAAGTGAGTTGTTTCTCCTGGCTCATTAGATCTTCTAGCTCCAAGCATGAGTGAGATTTCCGAAACGATAATAGCCATCGTAGTGGCAAAAGCCATGAATAGGAAGACAAAAAAGAAACTGTGAACATCAAGACTTTGAGGATCAGAATCATAATCGGATGGTGGTTTTGTAAGGGAGGTTTGAATTCGAAGATACGTTTCTTTCATTGTGGCCATATTCGGACTTTCCATTACTTTTACAATGGCGTTCGAAAAGTTCTGTTGTAAAAGAGATCCACGAGAAAAAGCCTGAGATAATTGAAAACATACATGAGTCATGTAATTCTTGCTTATTGATGACATAAAAGAAAACTAACTACGTCAACCTTTATCTATAAAAGACATAAAATAGCGCAAACACATTTAATAAACGTTACAAATATAAACAAATGCTGTTTGGGAGAGTTTATCTAACATCACACCACAAGAAGAGATACTTACAAATTAGACTCTTTTCAGCTTAAGTTTAAACATTAAGATGTGTGCTCATGGGTCACGATTTAATTAGTCTTACCTTAGAGCACTCAACTTTATTTAGTGGGAAAATTACCTAACTAGTCTTACTTTTAGCGAACCGCAATTTTGTAACACCTTAATCCCACCTTTACCTTGTATTTGCAAGGATCTGAACAAACAGCCTCACATATGTAAGAGAGGACACCATGCCACTAGACCAATAGGTCATGGGCAATCAAATGATTTTTTTTTTTTAAAATAGATATGAAAATTTATCCATCACCAAAGTAGCTAGCCTCATCAATAGATACCGAAATTTAGTCTTCACCAAGGTAGTCAGCCATATTTTCAAGTTTTTAAGACAACATTGAGCAAGAGATTTGCATTTTAAGGAGGTAATTACTAAAAGGAAAAATTACACGTTTTGTCCTTTATCTTGATACCGCTATTCAGTCGGTGTCCTTTTCAATGAATCTTGATAGGTTTTGCCCTTTATAAAGAATATTGTTGCACATATTATCCTTTAACCCTAACCTAGTTAGATTTTCTAGTTAAATATCATCATGTGAATTGCAATTCACATGAGGGTAGTTTAGTCTTTTTACCTATAAAGGACGATTTTTGTAAATACTCACATAGTATAATAACAAATGATCATTCATATCTCACACACACAGAATCTCTAATCAAAAGTAGAGAGAAATGCCCGGATAGTCCCTGTGGTTTCACCTTTTTTCAGCTATAGTCCCTATCTTTCTAAAACTACTTGAATAGTCCCTGTGGTTTACCGTTTTGTTCTTGGATAGTCCCTGGGTCTAACTTCAGTTACTTTTCTCTGTTAAGAGGGGTGTGAAATGACAAAAATACCCTTTCTTAAAAGGCCAAACCATAGGGACTATCCGGGCATCTTCTTCATTTATATATATACACACAACTATCTTCTCTCTCTATTCCTCTCTCTCTACCATTCTCACACACAGAGATCTCTCTCCCACCTCTCAACACCTTCACCACCGTTGATCAACCCGCCACCACCACCATCAACCTGTCACCGCCACCACCATCATCTGTACAATCTTATTCATATACACACACCTCCGATTTCGAAGATGAGCAAGAGAGACAGAGATGGCGGAGGTCACCGGCCGGCCACAACCACCCACAACATACCTAAATCAGTGGCGGAGGTGGCATGTGGTGTCGTCGGATTGCTGGTTTGAGCACAGAGAGACATAGATCGAGAGAGAGGGTGAAATCAGAGAGTGATGGTGATGATCGGAACACAATGGCAACGACAGAAAACGACGAGTCGTCGGTCCGGCCACTGTCGTCTCCCTCTCATTTCTCGATTCTCTCTGCTTCGATTCTCTCCTTGCCAGTTGCCGTGACTTTCTCTCTCTACAGGCCTCTCTCTCTCTCTTCGATCCCTCTATCTTCGTCGTCTCCAGTCCGGTGTGGGTGTGAGGGGGGGGGGGGGTGTAAGAGGTGGTGCGGTGGTGGTGGCGGAGGTGGTTCCATCGTTTACCCCCAACTCTCCCTCACTTATGCAGACATCATTACAGGTGCATACTCAGTTTTGAACGAATTTGATGCGTGATGTTAAACCCTAGATAAATTCTATTGGGGAATTTATGAGGTTTTAAGTGCAATTGTTGAACAAAAATCAAATTGGATGATGAATAAAAGGTTTGAAGCTTACATGTTGAAGAAACCCATGAAAAGTCTATATTTTGTGAAGATTTCCTTAGGTTATTTCTCTGTAACTTCAAATCTGAAGTATTATGGCAGCTTTATAACTTTCAATAATTTGCTTTTCATTTTGGGTGGTGGTTGATGGGTTGTTATCGGTGGTGGTGCGGCTGGGATACGGTTGTGGTAGTGGCTGGATTTGGTGGCGGAGGTGGTGCGGTGGTGGTGGTGGTTGTAGAGAGAGAGAGAGAGAGCAGACCTGTTATTTATGCCCGGATAGTCCCTGTGGTTTGGCCTTTAAAAAAAGGGTAAATTGGTCATTTCACACCCTCTTAACACCCACTTAACAGAGAAAAGTAACTGAAGTTAGACCCAGGGACTATCCGAGAACAAAACGGTAAACCACAGGGACTATTCAAGTAGTTTTAGAAAGATATGGACTATAGCTGAAAAAAGGTGAAACCACAGGGACTATCCGGGCATTTTTCTCTCAAAAGTATAAGCAAATTTAATCTTTAAACTTAATAACAGATTCAAAACCATGTAATCGTTAGCAACAAAATCAATGACCTAATGGATCAAGTGACAAATCACAACAAAATGAGATCAAATTAACATCAACTTAACTCGAAAGATCCAACTTTTTCCGATACAGTTCAGAAGACCCGAATCTTCTTTTTCATACCAAACCCTATACTGTAGACATGCCTCTGTTATATTCTCAATGAGTTTTAAAACTTCAAAACCGATATGGAATTAAATCGATACAAACAGACACGACAAGTACAATTACGTTCGAAACGAAGCCTTAGTAAATTACTCAACTTTCAGCCTTCGATTAGAAACCAAGATAAAAAATTACTCAACTTTAAGCATATAAAGATAAAATCTGAACAGAAACAGGTCTTATATACACTAAATCTATACATACACATTCTAGATAACTAATCAAACACATTTATCCGGATGAAATGGGCTACTTGAAGTTTCACGTTCCGATTTGCTACCTAACAACTCCACACGACTAATTCCACCACCACTACAACCAGACGATCTCATGATCTTTGTAACAACAGCAGCCGGAAGCGGTAACTCCACCGCATCCATGGAATTCACCACCGCGAAATCAAATTCACCGTGGGTGCTTTCGATTAGGTCAACTTCAATCTATGAAAGTCTAGATAGAGGACTCAATTTTGACCATTTGTGGAAGATGAAACAGAAATTGAAGGAGTAATTAGGGTTTGTGAAATGAAGAATTGGGGGGTTTTGTAGAGAGAGAAAGGGGAAAGGGGTAGTTGCGGCTGAGTTAGGGCAAAGAAATTATGAGGAGCAGATATATTTTTTAGGAAAATGGACGGGTAATGGTTGGCCGGTAAGTATATTCCGGTGACTGTTGGGTCCCTCATATCCAAGGAAGTAAGCTTAGGTGGAGATGAGGGTGGATCTATGACATGGTGGTCGTGGTGTTATATAAAGAGGTGGATGTGGGGATGGATCTGTGACGTGGTGGTGTGTAGTGGCATGTGATGGCGGGGGTGGGTGACGGTGGTGGTGATGGATCTGTGACATGGTGGTGGCGTGTGGTGGCGTGTGATGGCGGGGGTAGGTATAGAGGTGCAAACGAGCCAAGCTGAGTCCGAGTCTTACCTTAATCGAGCTAGGCTCGTTACAACTTCTTGAAGCTCGAGCTCGGGTCGATTCGAGCCTTGGATTTTGGGCTCGAGCTCGGCTCGTTAGTAAAATTTAAAACTCGAGCTCGGCTCAAAAGCTCGATCTAAGTATCTATAGTGCGAGTTCAAACAAGCTAAAGCTCGACTCGAGCTCGTTTTTTGTTGTTATTGAGCCAAGGCTCGACTAGAGCTTGGCTCGACAGATTCAGAACTCGATTCAAAAAAACATCTAGATCACTCAAAAAGTAATACATAGTTTAAACCCTAAAGTATACTAAGCTCGATAAGGCTCGACGAGCCTAAACGAGCTACACTTACAAGGCTCGAGCTCGGGCACGATATCTAATCGATCCTAATTTCAAGTCTGGGCTTGGGCTCGAGCTCGATAAGGCTCGGCTCGTTCGAGCTTTTTATCGAGCTGATCTCGAGTAGCTCGCGCGCTGCTCGTCTCGTTTACACCCCTAGGTAGGTGACGGTTCTTGGGGTGGATCTGTAATGTGGTGGTGGTGTGGGGTGGAGGTGGTGGGGTTGTAAACAGAGATTGAACATAGATGAGATTAAGAAAAATCTAGATGGATTGGGTTTTATATAACAAAAATAATATTTTGTTTATTAATAAAAAGAGCAAAATATATAAATAAAGTAAAAAAGAATAGAAAAATAAAAAGACTAAAATATTCTTGGGTAACCAGATTTAACAAGTAAATCTAACTTAACTGGATTAGAGCTAAAGGACAATACGTGAAACAATTTTCTCTATAAAAGGCAAAAACCGTTAAGATTCGTTGAAAAGTCTACCGTCTAAAAAGGGGTATCAAGATAAAGGACATACCTTGCAATTTTTCCTTACAAAAATAAACAACGTTGAGCAAGAAATTTCAAAAATAAACACGAAAATTATCCTTAACCAAATTAGTCAACCATCATTCCCCTACAATCAGAAGTTGCCGCACCATCGTCTCAGATGGCTAGGATTTAGCTTAAACTTTTTTTTTTCCAAAAAGCGCTGGCTAAGCCTATGCTTTTGATGAAGAGCACTGGCTAAGCCAATGTTTTTTGGTAAAAAAAAAGGTACAAGTTAAGTCTACGATTTTTGTGAAGCCGCCACTTTTATCAAAATAGCCGGCTAGGCCTGCACTTTAAGATTCAATGTCTATTTTCAGAATTTGGACAACTTTATAACTTTTTGTATTTCTCCCTTTTTTAAATTTTTTGATCATAAAGACTATTTTGGTAATTTTCCGTTAATTAGTTTCTCATATTCTTATTTTTATTCATCTCTTTTAAAAATACTCCAACATCCCTTTCCCATCTCTTCCACTTACAAACACCTACAAAAATTGTGAATGAATAGCGTAACTCTAGGAAGGATTTGTAAGCCCCTAAATTTATTCCTAATTGTGAAGAACAAGATGGACTTAAAATAAATTGAAAAACTTACAAATTTCCTTAAACTCTAAAATGAGGTTGATGTTAAAAGTAATTCAAAGTTTGGTATTTAGTCGTTGGAGTCTTATTTTACATTTGTTTTCTGAATAAGTAAAGTACCTCCTGGTCTGTAAGAAGTATCTTGTTTACCTTTTCATGCTTCCGTTGTACTTCTACATAAAGCAACTTTGTTATTGAATAAAGTATCATGTTTTCTTGTCCATTTGATATAACAAATAACATTGTATTATTAGAGCTAGCTTACGAGATTTGTGAGAGAGTGTTTACGAATTAGATAGTGTGCGAGAGTTATGGCGTCTGCAACCAACAATCAATCTCAACCTTTCCTTCCTATGTTCAAGGGCGGGGATATGAGTTCCTGAGCATTAGGGTTAAAACAGTTGAAGAAACAGCGATCAGAATTGACCGGAGTCAACGGATCAAGGGTTTTGTCTCTGCATAAAAGGGGTTAATCCTCTCGTTGATTCGGGGGTTAGCTGGATCTCTTCACCAGTAATTACTTCAAAACAGAAAGCCGTTAGACTCTCCACGGGGAGAATGGGCGTTCTCTCCGTGACCACCCTCCGACGTGAGAATAAGTACAGTGATCTCGATGAAGAAGATGAAGTAAAAGTGAGAATGAAGTGAAAGTAACTTGTGAGATCATACCTGTAATGACTTATGTATAACCGGTTTTTTGCGTGAAAAATAGTGTAAGGGAGAGAGTAACGGAAAGTATTTTCCGTCAGCGGTTATTCCCCTTTACCGTCAATCACTAACGTTACATCCATGCACACGGATTATGAGTGTGATCGATGGCTGGGGAGATGCCACGTGGAAAGTGGGTTTGTGTGGATTAATCTTTAAATGAGTGCCATCATCATGATTAGATGGACGTCTATGATTGTGCCACGTCACAATCTGTTGCAACTGAATGGTTATGCATGATGAGCATTAGAAAGCCTTCTAGAAGATCTACAAATGTAAACCATTATGCCCTTGCCATGTGTCTATTCTGTTGTAATATAAAAGATTCCTTTTGTTCAAGACTTGACTTCAGGCGCAGGGAGATGTGGAGGTTTTGTTTTCAAGTCTAACTGTTCCCTTGCGTGAGCCCGCGCAAGGGTGTTAGTTGAATGTTTGTTTCTCCTTTTCTCCGGCGCATGGTTATCGAATACTGTTCTTCTTCCATCTCTTGTTGAGAACCTTTGCGCTGCCGTGCAAGGTTTCGTTTAAGATGTGCTTTGAGATGAATTTATGGTATGGTCTTATATGCCTGCGTAGGGTTTTTGGGACCATACCCCTTCAAGTCCCCCTAGTCCAGTGTTGCTTCGACGCAAGTAGGTGGAGCACTGGACTATATAAAATGGAATGTGCGCTTTTTGCTTTGTGAAGTAGCATGTTTGTTCAGCGCAAAGCATGAAGAATTTTCCTGTATAAGATATTTCTTTGTTTCTTCAGGTTAAGGCTTTCATGATTTCAAATTTTGAAAAATTTTACTCATGGCAGGTAAAAGGTACTGTGTTGATCGTGGACAGATGATGGTTTGGTGACAGGCTGTCACTTGTCAATTGTTCATTAAATGTGCGTCGTCAAACGTGGTTCACACGCGCGCGTGAGGTTACTTTTTGTTCCCCACTCGCCCTTGTTGCCTTGGTAGCCGTGTTTTTCTGAAAAATGGGGGCTGCAGTTTTCGAGAGCATTTATAGCGATCCTTATATAAACCTTTAAGTGGCTTCATTTCTTTCATTAGTTGTCGTTACATATTTACATCTTCTCCGATTTTTCTTTTAGAGAGAGACCTGCAACTTTGTTTTATTCTTTTTGTCTACTGGAGAACATCCTGAAGATTCTTCTGAAGATATGTGTGCCTTATTACCACCGTTGAAGTAATCAAGGGAGATCTTCGATGGTCTCGTTCAGAACTTCAAATTTCCTAACAGCTGGGGTGTGATGTATCCCGAGGAAGGACAGACGGCGGCCCAGGCTCCGGCCGGTTACATTACCCCTTTTTAGGACTACTTCACTGACGGTAACTTCTGATTACCAACTACAAGGTTTGTTCTTGATGTTCTTGGTTTTTATAAATTCCATATTTCCCAATTGCCATGGGGATGGTGCGTATTCGTCATTTTGAGTTTATTTGCCAGTCGATGTACATTGACCCTACCGTTGATCGCTTCCGAGTTTTTTTTACCAACTGCACTGTGCTCAAGGCTTTTATTCCTTTGCCCAACGTTCATCGACCAAGAAGATCTTGCTGACCCCCTCCCCCAAATCTTTCCATGACTTCAAACCCAAGTTTTTCTTTATCAAGGATGGAGTGATTCTAATGAGGATGACCTTTAGGGGTGTAGAAGATATTGAGGTGGAGAATATGAAGACTCCGAAGTCAGAAATTTGGTATCAGGACCTGAAGGATATTCCTTCTATCGAACTTCCTGAGAGGGCCTTGGTTGCTGTCGGCATGAGTTTTCACTGGAAGATGGACCGCGAGGATAAGCCAGCGTACATAGAGGATGACACAAGTAAGACTTGAGATTTACCTACCTCTCTTTCTTTTTCTTTTCTTTTTTTTTTTGGGTAAGTTATGTGAATTCGTCATTGTTTTTGCCCTTGCAGTTGTCTCTTTGTATGTTGTTGCTTACAAGAGAGAGAAAGGGAGAATGACAACTATTCCGAAGAGCGCGAATGGGGAGCTTTGGTATCACCAAATAGTGAGGAATTTTGCGCTTCCGAGGGATGAAGACTCATTGGGGCAACCTTCTACTAGTGCTGGTAAGCTTATTTTAGATTTTTGATCAATATTGCAATATTACTCTTTGTTGTCTTTGCGCGTTAGGTAATATTGCAATATTTGCTTTTGAATAGGCGACCTAATTAATCTGGTCATAGGCCATGAGAAAAAGAAGAAGCGAGCTCCGGTCGTTATCGTGGCGCCGAAGAAGGCTGATGTACCAAAGGCAAAATGTGTCAAGGGAGAGAAGAAAGGTACGCGCTTCTTCCTTAAACCCGGTGCGATTACGTAGTGGTGTCTAATACATTAGAGGGTCTTGCGCCTGTAGTTGTTAAATAACCCAAACCAGAGCCCCAAGATTTTGCGGATGTTCCTCCTTTTAACCCAGATGAACCTATAGACTTGGATTCGAGTCTTGAGCCGTTGGTAAGGACAAAGGCTGTGAAGAGAAAGCAGGCGGAAGTGGAGGCTGCGGCGCAACCTTCAAAGAAGATGCCAAGGCGGAAGATCGGCAAGAAAGGTAACCTGGATGCTTTTATTGCAAAATTTTCTCCAGGTGAGTCTTCTCTTAGCCAGTGTTCTAATTTTTTATGTTATTCATGGACTTTTTATCTTGTAGAAAAACTTGTTCTTGTTCACGCGGGATCATCATCTGCTTTGAATGATGATCTTCCACCATCATCACCTCGCGTAACTATTGAAGAACAGTTGGAAGGTGCCAAGACGGCATAAGCTGAGGTAGAGAAGACTGTTGAAAAGCCTATTGTAGTGGAGTTAGAAGCGGAGAAAGTTGTGGAAATGGAAACTGTTGATGTTGGTGTCACCAAGCCCAAGTCTCCTGAGATTCTGGCGCAAGAGCTTGGGAAAGGGAAATCCATTCAGGAGGATCCTGTGATACCCATTCCTCTTTTCGCAACCACTTCTGCTCCTGTGGATGTTGAAAAAAGCCCAGCTGGTGCTGATCAGGGCTTTTTTACTCATGATGAGGAAGACTCTCCTATCCGCCCAGAAGAAACCCTGGGGGATTACCATTACCGATCTTATTCAGAAAATATAGCTCCTAAAATTCATGCGCCGGTTTGGAAACTTAAGCAAGGCGACACCTTTTCAGACTAGCAGATCTGTCGTGACTGGTTGCAAGGCATGTTCCCTCCTGCTGAGGTGAAATTCAAGAGTAGCGCTTGCATGATCAAACCTACCATGCATATCTTGAAGAAACTGTTAGCTCAACTTCCACCACCCACCGTATAGTGCGCGAGTGGCGCAGTATGCACAAAGAGTGGGCGGCTTTTGAAACCTTGAAAAGGGAAATTGTTGAAGAGAAGGCCAAGGTTACCCTGCTAAGGGCCAAGTTGGAGGCTGATCAAGCCAAGTTTGAAAGCGAGCAGAAGACTGAAGAGTGGTATGCCGTGGGGTGGAAAAGAAAAGTTGAGTCTGAAGCTGCTCTTCTTTTAGAAGAGCGTAAACATTGGAGAGAAATTTGTGAGAAGGATAATAATGAGAAGATGGGTCTTTGGAACAACATTAATAATCCCAAGGCGGAGATCGAAAGGTTAAAGAAGGAGAAGACAGAGGCTGAAGCAGCCCGTGTTGAGGCTCGTTTGTACAGGGAGATAAGCAAGCAAAGAGAGGTACAAACATACGCTACCCTTGCCCTTAGAGATAAGGAGATAGAAGAACTTACTTCTTTGTTATCTGATCAGGAACAAGCTAGAGCGGAGCTTGAATCTGTTAAAAAAGACTTGCAGCTCGAGAGGGTCGAGAAAGCTGAGACCTCCCGCCATCTGGCTGATACTGAAGAGAAATTAGAAAATTCTGAAACTACTCGTGTGACGGCGGAGAGTCTGGTTGAACCTTTTAAGGATGATATGCTCTGGATGAAGCATGATGGGATTATAAGAGTAAGTATATCACCCTTTAAATATTTCTTATATGTTTGTGAATCTTCTCATTGTGATTTGGTGTATTGCGCAGGTTGCAAATTCTGTGTTGAATTCTATAGGTCTGGATCAATCAGTTGCCCATTTAATGGTTACTGCGCGAAATGACGGTTATGCACAGGGTTATGCTGAATGTGCTCATCATGTTACTAACGCGTTGAAGTTTGATTGGGACACCAGTAAGTCTGCTACTTGTGGGGTTGATACTGGTGCGGAGCATACAGCGGCGAAAGAAGAATACAACCATCCGCGCCCTCCCGTAATGGATCTAGTAACCACTGCTCTCTAATCTGACAACTTTGTAGCGCAACCGAATGAGGTGTTTCCAAATGAAGCAGATGATGAGGAAGACCTAGAATAGGTTCTTTGTATTGTTTGTGGTTGAACATTTTTAGTTGAATAGGTTTGGGATGTAGATCCCGTTTGTAATGCTATTATTGCGCTGTTGCACAAATAACTTTGCTGATGCACTGCTGTGCATGTAATTTTTTAATGCGATGTTGCACAAGTAACTTGTTTAAATGTATGGTATGTTTGAATTTCAATGTTTTGCATGAGTACAATTACTTTGTTTAGGTAAGACAAATTAAGATGGTATAAAGCTCATGTGTGAACGTAGGGCTGGACCTTACGCGGTACCTGTGACCGCAGGCCGTTCATGAGGCTTTGTGTTATGCTGCCATAGTGTTTTTATGCTTACCAAAAGGAATTGCATGCATTTGTAATAAAACATAGGATATAATGTAACGAACTTTGTATTGATTCAGATAAGGCGCAGAGGCCATGTATTACAAAGTTGTTAGGATAAATAATGAAACTTAAATTACTGCGCATGCAAATAGTCCTTGTGCCAAAATTTGGTAAGTTGAAGAACCTGCCAAATATGAAGGAAACTATGATTGCATGCGCGTTGATCTGTCTTTGGCTTTTAAGCTTGCTTAGCTTTTTTGTTACTTGGCCCTTCGTCTCCACGGGTGATCTTCTTGATTTCTTTGCGCACGTTCTAAACTAGATGGGTAAGTTCCCCGCTCTTAAGTGCTTTCTCTATTTCCGTGCGGAGACTGATGCAGTTGTTCGTGGTGTGGCTATAATCTTTGTGATACTCGCAGTAAAGGTATGGATCTTGCCCTCAATTATTTTTCATCGGCGGTGGTGTTTTGAATTGGTAATCTTCGGTAGTAAGTACCTCCGCCGGTATCTCGGTAAGAGGCGTCTATTGCTTTTGGCGATTTTCCTGCTTAGCTTCTTTTTGAGTTGTGATCTTATTGATTGTCGCGCGGGCATCGTCTGAAGAGTATGCGCTTGAGGCTGAGTCTTTCCAACTTTTCTTGAACTTCCTACCACTGCTTCCGCTCATGTCTTGAGGACGATTCTGGGGCATTGGTGGCCTGTTGGAACTTAAATTGCGCTCTGTTTGAGTGTAGACTTTGGTTGCTGCCATCAACTTTTCCCAACTTTTCGGCAACCCTTTAGTCCCTGATAACACTTTGATCATATCATCGCACATTACCGCGTATTTGAACTGTGCGCGGATTAAGTGCTCGTGTACGTCACCGATTTCTAACACTTCTTTGTTGTATCTTGTGATGAAGTCTTCCAAGCTTTCAACGTCCCTCCGCCAGATGTTCATGACATCCGCGGGGTCTCGAATGGATCTGCGCTGCTGACTGAAGTGGACCAGAAACTTTCCTTCAAATAAACCCAGGATGTCAACTTACTTACTGGTAGATTGTTAAACCACAGACGCGCGGCACCTGTTAGGGTCTGGACAAACAAGTGGCACCACATAGGTAGTGTCCATCCACCAACTAATCCTGCGCTAGTGAATACGCGCAGGTGATCGTCAGGATATGATAACCCATTGAACTTTCCAAAATTTGAAGGTAGTTTTGCCTGCTCTAGGGGAGCAAGTGTAATCTCCTTCACAAACTTTGAGTTTTCCGCCGCTTCTTCTGGTCGGTAAATCAAGTTGTAATCACACTCTGTGTCTGGGTTGTAAACCGCACGGATTTTTGGTTTGTAGCTTACATGGTCTCTTTATAATCGATTGAAAACGCTCGTGTTGTTGTCTTAAGGTTGTACGTCCTGTCGTACTCATCGGTTTGGGTGTCCCGCTTCTGCGAGGAACGCTGGCCCAAACGTGAGTGAACCGATTGGCGTTTCTGGGAATATTGTTCTTCATGCTGATTTCGTCGCCCGGATTCGGAGTGAGTCGATTCAAATCTAGTGCTAGATTTGGAATAGACTTCCGTATCATCAACTGACATGCGTGACGGTGCATCGTAGTGTAATACTCGAGGTGCAGATGGAGCTCGCACCTAAGCAGCAGATCTACGTGTTTGTGGTGCTTGTTGAGCAGTTTGTGCACAAAGCTGTGCATAAACGGCGTTCAACGCCCCTGAGACTTAACATACCAAGAGATCAGTGTCTCGCCAGGAGGTAAAATTGAGCTGATGGGGATTTCAGGTTGTATTCCCGGTGTAACAGGATCATTCTCATGATTAACGTT
>JARYGA010039443.1:0-29695 GCA_030545235.1 Helianthus tuberosus
GTAATGGCCGTAGCGTGTTCTGAATGCTGTTTTGGAGACGTCCTCGTCCCGGACCCTCAGTTGATGGTAGCTTGACCTCAGATCAACCTTTGAATAGTAGCTCGACCCTTGCAGCTGGTCGAACAAGTCGTCAATGCATGGAAGAGGATAGCGATTCTTCACGGTCACCTTGTTGAGTTCGCGATAATCTATGCACATGCGGAAGGTACCGTCTTTCCTCTTCAAAAATAAAACTGGAGCTCCCCAGGGCGAAGAGCTAGGATGAATGAAACCCTTTTCCAAGAGTTCTTACAATTGCTTAGACAGTTCTTCCAGTTCGGTTGGTGCTAAGCGATAAGGTGCTTGAGCTATGGGTGCTGCTCCAGGAGCTAGCTCGATCTGAAATTCGACCTGGCGATGAGGCGGTAGCCCAGGTAAATCTTCAGGAAACACTTGAGGAAAGTCGCGTACAACTGGAATATCCTCAATCTTCTTCTCTTTCGTTGATGCGTCAGTAACAAGTGCTAAGATAGCGGTGTGACCCTTTCGCAAACACTTCTGGGCCTTAAGGAAGGAGATGATGCCCACTACAGCACCACTCTTGTCGCCTTGAATTTCGAGAGGTTCTTTGCCAGAACGGGGAATACGAACAATCTTCTCTCTGCACAGTATCTTTGCTTGCTGTTGGGATAACCAATCCATCCCAATGACGATGTCGAAACTACCCAGAACTATAGGAATGAGATTGATGGAGAAGGTCTGCCCAGCTAGGACGAGCTTACAATCTTTAACTACGTGTGTGGCTTCTACACTCTTATCGTTTGCTAACTCTACAACATGCTTGGTGTTTAAGGGAGTTGGTGTGCGTTTTAACAATTGACTAACTTTTAGAGACACATAACTAGTATCGGCGCCCGAATCAAATAAAACAGTAACATAAAAGTCGTCGAGAAGGAACTTACCCATCACCACGTTAGGATCATTCCTTGCGTCACCCTGACCAATCACGAACGCTTGACCTCGGGCGCCATTGTTTCCATTGTTTCCCCCGTTGTTGTTCTCATTGCCCTGATTATTATTGTTATTGTTGTTGTTCGGATTTTGATTTAACTGGGGGTAGTCCCGCTTGA
The DNA here is from genome assembly GCA_030545235.1 of Helianthus tuberosus. NCBI lineage: Eukaryota > Viridiplantae > Streptophyta > Magnoliopsida > Asterales > Asteraceae > Helianthus > Helianthus tuberosus. Next base: position 1,110 of record JARYGA010039443.1, read on the forward strand.
AATGGCCTGCAGCACCACACTGAAAGCATCCCCTGTTACCTCGCTGTCGCTGCTGGTTCTGTGGAGCTGTTGGTTGTTGTTGTTGGTTCTGATTCGCAGGTCGCGAGCTCCTGCAATCCTTAGCTTCATGACCCATTTTGAGACACCTCTGGCAACGACCCCTGTTGCACTGACCACTGTGGTGTCTGTTGCATCTGTTGCACTTTGGGTGATTTCCTCGGTATCCACCCTGCCCTTGACTACCAGAAGATTGCTGACCAGGACTTTGGTAGTCATCGATCTTTCGCTGCTGTGCCTGGGACTGAACCGAAGTCGAACCCTTGCTGGAGGTTCCATCCCATTTTCGCTTGTTGTCACTGGGAATCGCATAAGTAGTAGTAGCAGTAGCACCGATACTTTTAGGCAGCTTGTTATGTTCCACTGCCTGGTCCGTGAGACGATGAGCAAGACGAGTAACATCCTGGATAGTAGCAAGGTTAGCAGCAGTCACATGGCTTTAAATCTCTGGTACTAAGCCTTTGAGGTACAGCTCAATGCGCTTGATGGGAGGATCCACCATAGTTGGACACAAAATTGCCAGTTCGTTAGATCGCTTCGTATACGCCTCTATCTCTGACCCCGTCATCTTCAAGTTAAAGAACTCCACTTCCAGTTTGTGGATGTCATCACGGTTACAATATTCTCGCTTGATCAGTTCCTTAAAATCATTCCATAGGGTGGCATTAGCAGCCGCCAGCCCCAGCATCTGAACTTGCACGTTCCACCAAGTTAGCGCAGTGCCTTCGAGAGTACCAGTGGCATATTTCACCCTACGAGCCTCGGGGCATTCACACATCTCGAAGACCGACTCGAGCTTTTCAAACCAATGGAGGAGTCCAACGGCTCCTTTAGTGCCACTGAAAGTAGTAGGACGACAGTCCATAAAAGTCTTGAATATGCATATAGGTGGCTGAGCGTGTTGACCTGTCGTGTGCGTAAGAATAAACAAGATTTAGCACAAGTGTTGGGTTACGAGGGTAGGATCTAAAGATCCTAGAGTAAGTTGTGATGGCAGGTTATACCTCCTGCCTGGGCAGCTGCGAGTGCTGCAATAACTTGTTCAGTGATAAAAGCCGCCAACTGGGCTTGAGTTTGGTTAAAGCGTCCACTCATGATCTTCATATCAAAGGAAACATGAGTGAGAAAGGTTCGCGAAAGTGCGATGACAGAAGAGAGTAAGCACACATGTGTTTCAATCAACAGTTGTTACATTTAGCTAAGCATACCATGAGCAAAGTTCTATGTAATCTAGCAAGTAGGCAATGTAAACATAAATCATATCACCTAGAATGTCGAGTCTTGCACGTGGAGCGAAGCATCGTTGTGGATCGTTGAGCACTGTTCAGGTTATAGTCTGGTTTTAACAAAAACTTTTTCCCTTATTAAAACCAAGTTCACTATAACCAATGGCTCTGATACCAATCTGTCACACCCCCAAAATCCACACGCGGAGTATCACCGCTTGGAGGCGTGACTGACCAGGATCAAGACACCAATCATATTGAACATAACAAGTATTAAGTAAAATCCAACCACACAATATGAAAGGTGTTTCAAACCAAAACTTAGTTAAGTGTTTAGCGGAAGCATAATTTTAAAACCCAATGCAAGTATTAAGTACGAAATAAAGAAATGTTTTTAACATGGTACACACTGCCATGTCCCACAACGACCACGCCTCCCTGTGCAAGCTCCATGAGTACCTAACGACCTGCAAGGCATGTAGCAACGAATCAACAACAAAGTTGAGCGAGTTCACAGTGGGTTGTTTAGTAATAGTATTCATTTCGTAAATCGTATGTTCGTTTGTAACCCATGTATCGTTTTAATTAGTATCGCGGTCTCCCAGACATGTTTGCGAAGATTAGTGGGGGCTTCCCATGTGTTACTAGACCACGCGTATCGACTGCTACGAAAATGTAAGTGGTGCCCTAAGTCAATGTCTATCAGCATTGACCCTTTGCCCATAGTCCATTAGTACACGCCCGTCCGACTGGCACGGTGTGAGGTTTGTTAAACCTAATAGCGCTATTAACTAATGACCCGCTCGCCATAGGCCTCGGCGATTAAGTCGATAAATGAGGGACTTCAAATGATAGAGTTGATGGTCTTATGGTAGTACGTATCCTGTTGTATGGGGAATACACAAGTTTGTAGTTATCGTTCAGTTCTTTAACCCATTCCCAACCCTTAGGAATCCCATGCCTTGGCTAGAGTGTGAACTCACCTTGGTTTGCTCGGTATGCTAAACTATGTGCTCGCAAATAATCAATCAAAGCCTAGAGTATGCGTGTATACACAGTCAGTTCATGTTGGTAAAGTTTAACATGCAATCCAAGTCACTAACTGTACTGGATAGTTAACATCAAGTAACACGTAAACAGTTATTCAATTTCACACAACTCATGCTTCACGTAATTGGATTCTCAGTCTAATCTAACATGAATTATCAATCTACAAACATGAATTATCAATTCACAAACATGATAAGCTTAACTGAGTTAATCAGAATTAACATGCTTGACCGAGTTAACCCACTTAACATACTTAACATAGTTGGCATGCATAGCACAGTTAACATACCCTAGTTAACATACTTAACGTAGTTGACATGTTTAACAGCCTTAACAAACTTAAATGATATAACAAACTAACAGAGCCAATCACTTAACGGAGTTAATGTGTCCATGCATTTAACAAAATCACTTGGGATGAAAACACCTCCAGCGGCGAAATCACCCAGCGACGAAATCACCAAGTGATTTCGTCTGGCCCTCTATGTTTTCGTCTGGTTGGTGTTTTCATCTCCAACAGTTACGTATTCCAAACCCTAACAATCATCTAACAATCATTCAATCGGACCAACCATGTAATCATATGATTTACCAAATCATTATACAATCCTGATTATCATTCAATTATTATATAACCATCAATTATCTGCAAGTTGTTATGACCATCAAGTTCTTGTCATATTTTTAACATAAAAACCCTAGTCTGCTAGACATATCAGATCAACATTAATCGAACATAGTCGAACATAGACAACATGCATCACAACCAATCTTGCATCAGATTATGCGGGTCCCTAATATACAAATCAGTTCAAAATCATATGCTTATCATCATTACTCACTAACTGTTAATACATGAAATCATATTACTAAATCATTGTGCAATCAAGATCGTATAAAATCATTATATCATTCATAGGAAAGCATGACATAATTACACAACATCATTATTAAATTAACATATACATACAGACACGTGATCAAATCATGCATGACTCGAATGGCAGTGCAACTAACCGATATAAAAGGCCACTAACTTGGTCGAAAGGGAAAGCTTGAAACTGGTAGTTGCCGTCGCACATGGATGAGGAGAGAGAAGTGGTTAGGGTTTGCTAGTTATCGATTACATGCACTGGTTTCAAACAAATCCTATATTCAAAGGTTACTGGGCCAAAACCCATTCCATGTTTTCGTTGGCCACATGTGGACGAAAACACTTAATGTGTTTTCATGAGAGGGATTTCGGGTGGGGTCAACATTACACACACATTACACATAACACTCTACATAATATTAATATACAGAGCATATATTGACATATTTCGGGTGTGGGTGTTTCGAGTATTATACAAAGTTCCATTTTCATTAATTAAACACATTATTAATACCCAACATAATATTAATATAAACATATATTAACATACACACTTGTAAGGCACACCAAATAAGTATATAGACAACACTTTGCAAGCAAGCACTAAGTCGAGTAGAGACCTTGAGAACTCGGGTTGTCACAGTCTCTGCTATAGAAAACAGAGATTGAAGAGAAATGAATCCAAATGAGGAGAGGAGAATAGAAATTGAAGAATTGGTGGGCGCCAATGAAGAAATAGTGGTTCGAATGACCGGAATCAATCGGACCAGGGGTTTAGTTTTGCATAAAAGGGGGTGAGTCCTCTCGTTTGATTCAGGGTGTGACTGAGCTACTTCTCCGAGATGATATCTGCAAAACGAACAACCATTAGACTCGCCACGGGGAGAATGGGGGTTCTCTCTGTGACCACCCTCCGGCGTGAGAATACGTACAGATCTCAATGAAGAAGTAGTAATGAAAGTGAAGTGAGAGTAAATTGAGAGATTATACCTGAGTTGTCTGACTTATAACCGGATTTAGGCGGGAAAGTTTGTTGACGGAGGAGATAACGGAAAGCATTTTCCGTAAGCGGTTACTCCTTCTACCGTTAATCACCATCCTAACGTTTAAGCACATGGATCGTGGGCGAGATCAATGGTTGGGGAGGTGCCACGTGGAAAGTGAATGTGTGTGGATCTTTCTCCAATTTAGTGCCATCATCGTGACCTTGATAGGCGTTCAGGATGATGCCACATAGCCATTCGGTTATAACCGAATGGTTATGCATGATGGGGCCTTCTAGAAGGTTTACAGCTGTAATCCTCTATGTCTCTGCCTCATGTTAATTCTGTTGTAACAGAAAGGACACTTTCTGTTAAAGTCTGGGTTGTAATTGCGCAGAGATGTTTTTAGGGTTTTATTCCCAACTTAACTATTCCTTTGCACGAGCCCGCTCAAGGATGTGTTATCAGTTCTACCTAGGCGCGCAGATGTGGAAGACTGCTTCTTCTTAGGTTCTTTTCTTTAGGACCGCTGCGCAGCCGAGCAAGGTTCCCTTAGAGAAGCTTATCGTGATGAATTTTGTAGTATGATCCTCTGCGCCTGCGAGAGGTTTTTGGGACCATACCCTTCAGCAATCTTCTCCGCCCCATCTCCAACGGCCGTAGAACCTTCTAACTGTTCACTGATCGGCGCACGAGGTGATGAGGGTGGGAGGTCCTCATTAACTGCGGATGATGGCTCCGCAGAAGCAGAAGGAACCGGCTTTTCTGCAAAAGCAAAAGTGCATATTAATAACACATGGAACACATATATAACAATTAAGGGAGATACTCACCTGGGGGAGGTTTCACGATAAAGGCATCTAAATTGCCCCTCTTCCCAATCTTTCTTTTTTGAATCTTCTTAGCAGGCTGCGCCCCAGCCTCAACCTCAACATGTTTCCTCTTCCCATCCTTCGTTTTCACCAAAGGCTCTGGACTTGATTCCAAATCAATGGGGTTATCAGGGTAGAGGCTGGGATATCAGCAGGATCCCGAGGTTTCGCCTTAGGCTTCTTCACAACTACAGGCGCAAGACCCTCCAACGAATCAGAAACCACTACATAGTCACACCAGGAGTCAGAGGAATGGTGCGTACCTTTCTTCTCTCCTTTAACGTTTTTGACTTTTGACATTGAGCCCTCGACGTATCAGTCTTCTTTGGCGCAATATTAGTAGCCGGAGCACGTTTCTTCTTCTTAGGGCCTATGCCCAGGTTAGTCAATTCACCTACTTAAAGGAAAAGTATTGCAATATTACCTTAAGCGTAAAAGACAGCAAAGAGTAATATTGCAATACCAATCAAGACCCAAAAAATAAACTTACCAGCACCAGTTGGGGTTTCCGCGGTCAGATCTTCTTCCCGCGGAAAGGAAAAATTCTTGATTATTTGCAAGTACCAGCGTTCCTCATCAGCCCTTTTTGGAACAGTAGCCATCTTTCCATGCTCTCTCTTGTATGCAATAACATATAGAGAGACAACTACAAAAGGGGAAAAACAGGAATATATATATATATATATAAAGAAAAAGAGAAGAGAAAAGAGAAACAGAGTAAGAAAGCCCTAAATCTTACGTTTACCGTCCTCCATGTATACTGGCTTATCTTCCCGGTCCATACGCCTGTAAAGACTCATGCCATCAGCAACCAGGGCTTTCTCCGGAAGTTCAATCGACGGAACGTCTTTCAAATCTTGATACCAAGTCTCCGAAAGAGGAGTCTGAATGGTCTCTGTAGCAACGTCTTCTTTACCCCTAAAAGTCATCTTCATCGGAATAACACCAGCTTTAATAAAGAAGAATTTCGGTTTCCAATCATGAAAGGACTTCGGGGGGTTCGACAAAATCTTCTTTGCTGAAGCACGTTGGGAAAAGGAGTAAAAACCTTGAGAACAATGCATTTGATACAATATTCGGAAACGATTAACCGTTGGTTCAATATACATCGACCGACAAAGAAATTCAAAATGGCGAATTCGAACCATTCCAATGGGATGCGTTTAAGAAATATGGAACTTGTAGAATGAAAGGATTTCAAGAAGGAACCTCGTCACCGGCAATCGGAAGTTGCCTTCAGCAAAATAATCCCAGAACAGGGTAATATACCCGGCCGGAGCATCTGCCGCCGTCTGACCCTCATCAGGGTATCGAGCACCCCAACTGTCAGGGAACCGGAAGTTTCGAACCATACTGTCGAATGTTTCTCGGAGCCATTTCAGGGGTGGAAAACTGGCAGACATCTCTTCAGAAGAGTCTTCGTGATGTTCTCCGGTAGACATAAAGAAAGAATTTGTAGAGAATAGTGGGAAGACGAAAGAGAATCAAGAGCAAACAATAAAAAGAGGCACTAAAAATAGGTTTATATACTTACAGCCATCAATGCCCTAGAAAACTGTAATAGCCCCTTTTTCGGCAAAACGCGGTTATCGAAGCATCAGGGGCGAGTGGGCAGCAACAAGCACCCTCACGCGCGCATGTAAGCCACGGTTGACGACGCACATCTGACAATTGACAGCCTGTCATCAAAACGTCACAAGTCAACAGTCAACATAGTACTTTTCACCTGCCAAGATCATGTTTTTCAAAATTTGAAATCATGAGCAGTTCAACTTAAAAGAATTATCTTCTATTAGAAGATTCCCCACACTTCACGCCAAAACTTTACAAAGCACAAATCACACCTCTCTTATAGTCTAGTACTCCACTTACTTGCATAAGAGTAACACTAGACTGGGGGGACTTGAAGGGGTATGGTCCCAAAAACCTCGCACAGGAGCATAGGACCATACCACCAATTCATCATGATAAGCTTCTTTAAGGGAACCTTGCGCGGCTGTGCAACGGTCCTAAAGAAAAGAACCTAAGAAGAAGCAGTCTTCCACATCCGCGCGCCAAGATAGAACTGATAACACATCCTTGCGCGGACTCTTGCAAAGGAATAGTTAAGTTGGGAATAAAATCCTACAAACATCTGCGCGCAATTACAACCCAGACTTAAACAGAAAGTGACCTTTCTGTTACAACAGAATTAACATGAGGACGAGGCATAGAGGATTACAGCTGTAAACCTTCCAGAAGCCCCCATCGTGCACAACCATTCGGTTATAACTGAATGGTGACGTGGCATCATCCTAAACACTCATCAGGGTCACGATGATGGCATTAAATTGGAGGAGAATCCACCCACATCCACTTTCCACGTGGCATCTCCCCAGCCGTTGATCTCGTCCATGATCCGTGTGCTTAAACGTCAGGATTAGGGCTGGCAAAAGTAACCCATATAGCTTATTTTGGGTCATTTTGGGTCATAAAAATAACCTCCCGGGTCTTTTTGGGTTTTAATATTATCTTTGAAGGGTCAAACTGGGTCAAAATAAAAAGAGGGAAAGGATGGAACAGGTTAATACGGGTCAAGGTAAAAAAGAAATGGGTGAAAATGGGTAGAAGAAAAAATTAGAAGGAATGAACGGGTTGTTCAGTGCCAATCCATACCTTTCAAACCCTACAAACCCTAACCATGTCTTCACGGCAGCTCCTCGCCACACTCCTCCGCCGCTCCCTCCACCGCTCCCCCGTCACTCGCTCCACCAGATCCTCCTTCGCACTCGCCCTCTTCCACTCTCCCTCACCCCCTCCCCCTCATTTCACCCGTTACACCACCTACTCCACCTCAACTGCCGCTCCATCTCCGCCATCACCAACTGCCGTCGCTGGATCTCACAACGGCAAGATCACCGACGAGTTCACCGGTGCCAGTGCTATCGGACAAGTGTGTGAGGTGATCGATGCTGTTGTTGATGTTGGGTTTAGCTAAGGATTACCGCCGATCCTCACGGCTCTTGAGGTTTTGGATAACTCGATTCGGTTGGTTTTAGAAGTGGCACAACATTTGGGAGAGAATATGGTGAGGACTATTGCTATGGATGGTACTGCAGGTCTTGTTACAGGTCAACGTGTTCTTAATACTAGTTCTATCACTGTATGTCTTTGTTTTTTATATTAATTGATAATGATAATTTGTTGATATTTCTGTAAGTTAATTTGGATCTAGTGGAAGTAAGAATGGACGTTTTTTATATTATGAATTCATTTTCATTTTTAGTAGCCAGAATCCCCTTCTACATCGTTCTTCTACAATTCGTTCGCTAGCCAATCATTTTTTAACTAACCTGACCTGACCCGACCCAACCCGAAACCCGTTCCAACCCGAAACCCGTTCCGACCCGAACCCGTTCTGACCCGAAACCGTTTCGACCCGAACCCGTTTTGACCCGAACCAAAACAACCCTTTTCTTAATTGACCCGTTTTGACCCGAACCCATTTTAACCCGAACCCGTTTTGACCCATGACCCGACCCGACCCAATCCGACCCGTTTGCCAGGTCTAGTCAGGATGGTAATTAACGGCTGAAAGAGTAATCGCTTATGGAAAATGCTTTCCGTTATCTCCTCCGTCAACAAACTTTCCCGCCCAAATCCAGTTATAATTATGACAACTCAGGTATAATCTCTCAAGTTACTCTTACTTCACTTTCATTACTACTTCTTCTTCATTGAGATCTGTATTTTTTTCTCACGCCGGAGGGTGGTCACGGAGAGAACCCCCATTCTCCCCGTGGCGAGTCTAACGGCTGTTCGTGTTGCAGATATCATCTCTGAGAAGTAGCTCAGTAACACCCTGAATCAAACGAGAGGACTCACCCCCTTTTATGCAGAACTAAACCCCCGGTCTGATTGATTCCGGTCATTCGAACCACTCTTTCTTCAGATTCCCACAAGGGTTTTTTCTAAATTTGTTGGGTTTCCTCATGAATTGGTGTATAGGCATTATATCCTAGTGAAGATTGATATGATCGGGTGGTTTCCAAATTTGTCGTTCAAAAACCTGATACTATGTTGTTATTTAAGAATAGAAATGCCCATGTGACCAGGTCACACCAGCGTGGGAAATTCGAAGAAACAGCCATTTGTTATATATATATATATATATATATATATATATATAAAGAGAGAGAGTGGGGATCCTGCAGAAAGTGTATTTTTCCTAGAAAGTGCATAAAGCGATCTGGGCCATCAGATGAGTGTGTTTAATGGTTGAGATCATTTTGATGGCATTTTGGTAATATACGTGTCTTTAAAATAGGCTAATTTAATTAATTGGAGGTAAATGTGTCATTTAAGTTGTTTTAAATAAGGAAATAACTACCAATCATAAAACCACCTCCAAAAAAGTGGCAATTTTTTTTCTCTCTCTCTAATCCCTCACATTTGAAAACACCAAATCATAGAAAAAATGACGATAAATCAAATCTAGATGTGTTCATAGTAGTGTGTTTTAGCGATAAAACACAATGTGGCGAACTAGTGACTGACTTCTAAAACACAACATCAAGAATACCAAAATCACATCAACCAGTAACTGATAAAACACATTGTGATGAAACCAATAACCGATAAAACACAACATCAAGAATACCAAAATCACATCAACCAGTAACTGATAAAACACATTGTGATGAAATAGTAGATAAAATACAAAAGAACATGCAATTCATGAATCATAACTAGTATAAAACATTGTGATGAAAGCGGTAATTGATAAAACACAACATCAAGAATGCCAAAAATCATATCAACCAGTAATTGGTAAAACACATTGTGATTAAACAGTAACTGAAACCAGTAACTGCTAAAACACATTGTGATGAAACTAGTAACTGATAAAACACAACATTAACCAGTAAATGATAGAACACATTGTGATGAAACAGTAACTGAAACTAGTAACTGATAAAACACATTGATATGAAACCAGTAACTGATAAAACACAACGTGAACCAGTAACTGATAAAACACAACATCAAGAATGCCAAAAATCATATCAACCAGTAACTGATAAAACACAACATCAAGAATGCCAAAAATCATATCAACCAGTAACTGATAAAACACATTGTGATGAAACAGTAACTCAAACCAGTAACTGCTAAAACACATTGTGATGAACCCATGAACCCAGTAACTGATAAAACACAACACGAAGAAATTGTTAATGATTTGAACTTCGTAATTTAAAGTAACTGCCCTTTTGAAATCGTAATGATTGAAATTGTCAAAGAGATATATGTTTCCATAAATATCTGGATAATTAGTTTAGGATATATAATATTTCAAAATTAAATTAATAATCAAATTACCATCATGCCCTTTTGAATAAAAAAACTAAAAGCCACATGTCACCTCCATATTGCTTCCTAGACTTTCTAGGAAACTTAGGTTTTCTAGCCAACTCCCACTCAATATATATATATATATATATATATATATATATATATATTAAATAAACACCAGGAAAAACACAAAACAGAAACAGCCGCCTGTTAGACTGCCCGGTATGGGGGAAGTCCTCGGCACGGCGAGGCCTGTCGCCAATGTCGCCCTATTGCCGCTGAGGACGCTCCTCTTTCTTCTTTATACCACACACACACACACACACACACACATATATATATATATATATGGTAGGGATAGTGTACATTAATTCAGAAGTATGAGAAGTGTATTATAATACTATATATAACACTATATAAGAGCATTCACATTCTATCCATCAAAATATGTGAGGGGGAGTTTTTATATTATAAAGGGTATAAAAAGTGGTTGTGAGTGGAGGAGAGAGAAAATGTTACTGTTCATCTGTATATTTGGGGGGACACTGTTCACCCAGTATAATTTTTTTAATATATATTGAAAGTGGTTGTGAGTGAAGGAGAGAGAAAAATGTGATGATAATATTATTTAATTGAAAAGGAGAGAGAAAAAGTATTTGTTTTTAGTTGAAATATATTGATATAAGAGTTGTTTTTTAGTGGAATGTATGTATAATTTGATGGTTTGGATGTGAATGCTCTAACGCCATATAAACACCGTATATCACTATGTAACACCATATAACACTATATAACAGTATATAACACTATATAACAATATATAACACTATACATCTATCATAGACATGCTATCAGACAAAATATAGTGTGATATATTGTTATATAGTGTTACATAGTGTTATATGGTGTTACATAGTGTTATACAGTGTTTATATGGTGTTATATATAGTGTTATAATACACTTCTCACACTTCTGGATTAATATACATGATGCTCTACCTATATATATATATATATAGGTAGAAGATCATGAGAAAACTACATATAAATGAGAAAACTAGAAAACTAACTAAAAAAACCTAAAAAAGCTAAAAAACATACCAATTTTTTTTTACAATTTTTTATAAAAAAATCGTTAGTTTTTATATACAAAAATATATTTCAAAAAAAAAAAATTTTGTTGTACTGCACATGTGTAGTAATACACATGTGTATGTGTACTACACATGTGTAGTATTACACATGTGCAATACAACAAAAAACTTTTTTTTATTTTTTTATTTTTTTTCCATACATAAAAAACTGGGATTTTTTTAAAAAATTTTGAAAAAAAATTTGGTATGTTTTTTAGGATTTTTTAGTTAGTTTTTTGGTTTTCACATTTAAACTAGTTTTCTCATGATCCATCCCCTATATATATATAGGGATGACCTCATGCGAGAACCACCATTATTGTGAGAACCGTGAGAACCAATGTGAACACAACCTAAAATAGCTAAAAAAACCTAAAAAAAACCTAACCCCTCCCCCCCCCCCCCCAAAAAAAAAAAAAAAAACCTAAACCCCCCCACCCCCCCATCATTTACAAATCATTTTTTATCGACTTGAAACATACACCTAATTCACGTACCATTTACAAATCATTTTTTATAGTTTAGAATTTAGCCCACTTCGCATTAGGTTTATTGAGCCCAATACTAATTTGATTTTTTTAAATAATAGTAAAACATTACAGAATGACACATTTTTTCAAGCTCGAACAAGGTACGTGAATTCTCAGAGACGCCTCTGAAGATAAGTGACTATTTTTGTATTTAACTCAAAAAATATATAGATGTAAGAAGTACTAGAGATAAGTGTGGATGTTGTCTTGAATCCCTTGGTGTATGTTTCAAGTCTACCTTCCATGCATTCAATCCCGATCAAACGATATCACAACCTCGATCGTGTGGTCTTAGTGGCGGACCCAGTAATTTTTTCATGGGGTGCGGAACATTTTTAAAAATTTTAGGCCCCTAGGTATATAAGTAAAAAAATCGGTTCGTATGGGGTCGGGTCGGGTCATGTAAAACAAACGAACATCAAACTAAATTTATATAATCATCAAAAACATGTCAAACCTTGTTACAAACATAATTAAAACGTAGACGCCCTATGGGTTTTCATTTTTTGAAATCTATCCAAAACATCATCTAAAACTAATTTCTTAAGCAATTTTTTCTCTATATAATATAAGTTCATCGCTCCATAACATAATGTTTCAATTTTAATTTTAATTTTCAACTATTCAAGCCCTAAAAATCATAACATAAGTTGTAATCACCCTAAAAATATATAAACAACATAATCACCCTAAAAATATATAAACAACATAATCACCCTAAAAATCATCTAAACAACCATAAACAACGTCAAAACACACAAAATTTCAAACCTATTTAACAACTTTATTACCCTTTTTTTCTCCTATAATATCAACCAAAATCATCAAAATAACAAAGAAAATTACCCGCGTTCGGATTCCGGTTAGATTTGGTGTCAAACGACGGTGGTATGGTGGCTAATTACGGTGGTCGCCGGCTGCTGGATTGTTGTCGCTGGGTGATGTTGTTCGTTGGCAGTGGAGGGACGCAAGAGAGAGAGAGAGAGAGAGAGAGAGCGGGAGAGAATTTCTAAAGGTTTGGGGCTTTAATTATTTTATTATAGTTTGAAATATTGTTAGGTTTGGTTAATGTGCTAAGACTTAGTGGGCTAGCTAGTTAGGAATTATAAGTGGGTAAATGTATGGGTATTTGGGTTTAGTTAGTTAGGAATTAAAAGTTATATAATTTAGGTAGTATTTTTTTTTTTTTAAATAAGAGTTTACTAAAAAAAAATTAAAATATAAATTGATAACACTTTTTACCTAAGGGGTGCGGACGAAAAATTTTAAGGGTGCGGTCGAAAAATTCCAAGGGGTGCGGACGAAAAATTCCAAGAGGTGCGGACGGGATTTTCGACGGAACTTAGCACTAATTTTTTTTTCCCCGGGGGTGCGCCCGCCCACTTGGGCTAGGCTTGGGTCCGCCCATGTGTGGTCTGCTATGGTAAGGAAACGGATTGATGACCTCAACACCTGAGTTGGATGGTATTTCAGTGGGTCATGATCAGAAAACTGATTTAACCAAACCGAACCAACTTCAGTTTTCCAATTATTCTAACTTGATTCATTCACTGTGAATCCAAGTTATGCTCGTACTTGCTTATATTAGCTCATTTGAATATGATCTGTTTGTAGTTTTGACTGTTTTGTTGAGATATGGTCAGTAGCAATGATTAGTGACCTGAATCATTTTCTACTAGTATGTAAAATCTTTTTTTTTTGAACGGCCAACAAACTCAATCCCGAGCACTCTCGGGGCACCCACTGGACAAACGGAGTACTCCGAGAGTAACCCGAGTCCACCACCAATTCCGGGGAAAACCCGGTAACCCACCCGCCCGTAGGCACGACAGGGAAATTACCGGTAAAACCCGTTTGGCTCAAGGATCCAACCCAGGTTTCCCTGGGTCTCCTATCATTGCCCACCAGTGCCTCACTCTGCACCAAGTGAGAGTTGAACTTGCATCTCTCAAGAGAAATACAAGCTCTCCACCACTTGATCTAGAGATCATTGGCTACAAGTATGTAAAATCTTATTGTGGAAATATTAATGCTTGCAATCAGTTTCCATGCAACATTTTTGTACTTTATTTTTTTTGTTACGTCTTGCATGAAGTCATTTTAGGTGTATCACAAGGACAGCCAAATGGAGAGTAGGGTTGGTAATTTTAGTGTTATCAACGTTCATAGTGATATTGGATTATCTTGTCGATTAAGTTGATCTTATTTTTATTAATCGAGTTAGGTGATGCAGGAGTACGAGCTCGATTTTCAAAATAAGATAAGTGTATTAGGTATTGGGCCAATTATATATATTCTTGATTGGGCCGATTAAAATGATGTAATCAAATGATTAAAATGGGCCTATTATCATATTAATTGTAGGTCCAACTAGCGGAGAATCTAGTCGCCTAATCCTTGTATACGAAAAAACCCGGTTGTACGGAATCCAACCGGGAAAGCAAACCGAGATCGAGAATACGAACACAAATATTCAACGTTTAAATCTCAACTGTATTATCACCAAAAGTTTGTTTACACTGATTACAAAAAGTTATAAAGCTCTCACAAACTCTCAGTTCTCTCGTGTTTCTCTATGTTCACTCAGTTCTATGTTCTCCTCTCCCATGTCTGCTGTCTTCAGTCAGCATATTTATAGGACAGGGTCGACGAAACATGAAGTAGTCGACGAAACATCATCAGCAGCCGATGAAAGTCCATCAGACGATGAAACACTCATGGCGAAACACCAAGTCTGACGAGGAACAACTGTTTGATGTTTTGTCATGAAGGCTAAGTGCAGGTGTTTCGTCATGTTACAAGGAGCAGGTCTTTCATCATGAGATATGCAGGTCTTTCGTCACAGCCCTTGAAGACAAACAAACCAGACTGCAGCAACTTGGTAGATCTGCAATCAAGCAGGATATGCAGAAACTGTACACACATTCAAGATCGCACCGAGACTTGATGGAGGATATCAATTCTTGTAGCGATGTCGAACCGAACGGGCCGCGTCCACATATAATATGTATCAACAAACTCCCCCTTGGACGCTGCTCGTGAGGGTTCATCTTCCATGTCTATCATGTAGGAGGATCTTCAAAGCTTTCACGTGTCGTAAGTAGAAAGTGCATCAACAAACTCCCCTTTTCATTTAGGAAGTGTGTTAAGAAACTCCCCCTTAAAATAAACTCTCCCTTGAGTTATGCTCGTGAAGCTTTTGATATTCGATACTTTAAATCCTTTTGGTGTTGATGATAGGTCAACGACAACTCGATCATCTTTATCTTTTGAGTGCCTCCACGTCGTGTCTTCATTCCGAAGCTTGTCTTCTATCACGTTCGCATCTGCACATACAAGAAAGCTAAACGCGCAATGAGAACAAACGGTTGGAATATAGTTAACATAAAAAAACGACACACATGTGACCATTTTTCAACTACCGTCCGACAGTTTGAAAGTTTAATGAATTTTTCACTTTTAGTTTTTAACTTTCAAAAACTTGCAAATTTCGACCGTTTATGAAGAATCAGTTGTTTTGGTTTTCGTTCTGGTTTCAGGTAAAGAAGACTTGAGTTCCAACATCGGGCAATCAAAAGAAGTTAGAAATAAAATCTTTTTGGATTTTATAAAGTTTATATTAAAACACACCTAAAATCTTTTTGGTATTTTGAATATTTCAAATGTAAAGACAGAAAGCAGTAAATAAATATATACAAAGATGCAGAAAAGAAACTGGAAGCATTAAATAGATATTTACAGACAATCTTTTTGCGAGTTTCGAGGGTAAGAGAATCATATCAGTGTACGGTCAAGCCAAAACGCTCTTGTTGTTCAATTAGTTAACATTTAGATAAGCATCCTATAACGATTATCGGTATTGTTGTCCACTTAAGCTCAACTTATCAGATGTAATCGTGGCGAGGGGATACGAATAGTGTATGATTTATACTTACCGACCGGTGTTCACCCACACACGACACATTCCCGTATCAAGGTATGCACGAGAGTTCATCTTACTAGTGAGTATACCATTTATCATCTATTTTGACGTATATGAAAATGTGAGATACTCACTTATTTTGGTTGAAAACAAGCCCTATGTGATAGAATCACTTATTGATGAGGAACTTGATTTTCAGATGCATGAGGGCACAGGAGCAAGTCCGTGAACAGGTCAGTACTAACGTACAGCAAAGAGACGAACTTGACTCCCGGATAAATGTGATATATTATCACTTATTGATTGGACATGTGATTGTTGATCACTTATTGAGGTCGTATGCAATATGTACACGTATGTATGGTATCATGGAAGATCTAGACTTCGTCTCCGTTATATTTCGGTAAAAGAAACAACCATGATACCCAGATGATAAACAGCATAAAGACCACATATCTCAGAACCTCGGCAATCAATCAAACGAAATTTCGGTACCAAGACCATATGCCAATGAGCGGTTCCCACCTGGTCTTCAGTCGATTTAGGTTTATATCACCCTGCACACTTTAAAATGATTATGAGCCTAACGATACATCTTATATAGAGCTGCTTATCGCTTTTTATTTTAGGTTCAAAGAGGTTTCGACAGACCACTAATGTACTATCATTTTCTCTGTTGCTCGCCAGGAAACTTATTTTTGTTTTTCTATTGTTTTTGTGTTTTTGAAATTTTTCGATGTTTTTGAATTTTTCAAATTTGGATTTACTACCCCTAAAATGTAAAAACTATGATAAATTAAGAAAACACAAACAAATATTTACAAAAATGATTTTCCGATGTGGATTAACTCATGTTTTACCTCGATGCTTTTTACCAAAATTAATTTAATCAAAAATGATTTATCGAATTTTGGAAAAATCAGTTGGCATGTCGGTAATCGGTGTGGACCAAAACAACATTGACGAGTTTCATATTGAAACGATCAAGTGTGAGGAGATATTCGAGATCAACGTGTCTGGCCAATGAGTGTTGTACGAGATGTTAGTAAATCATAAAGTAGCTTAAATATCGACAAGGATAGGGGAGATCAGAAATTAAAAACCGTAATCCTGCAACTTCTTTGTGCATTGGCAGGAATCTGAGTGCTCTCCCGAACTGGATATCCACCCGGTGTGGATTTCAAGGTCGATTTTGCAGCTACTTCAATGAACCGAGAATTCTCCTCACAACAACAAGATCAGAAACCTCCGGGTCCGGCTGGTAAGAAGGAAGGGAGCATGTAGGAAAGCTTGTACACATCATCATTGGTCGGTCCATGCATGATGTATTCCACATGCTTTTGCACTAGCAAAGGTCTTCGTCTTTCTCCTTTAGAAGTAGTGTGCGGTTGTTCAATCCACTCTAAGGTATCCGCACCCCCGGTTGGTTTGATCAACAAACACATTTTCTTCAATCATACCGTAGAGAAAAGTACACTGCATGTTCATCTTATAGACTTTGAACTTCTTGAGAAGATATAAGACATGAATCTTCGAAAAGCTTCAGACGTGCTGCAGGCGCGTACATTTCTTTGGAATCTTTCTTGTGGACCTGATCAAAAACCATAACAACCAAATTTTGGCACATTTTTCATCTTGTCGAATTTTTCAACTTCATCCAACCACATTCTTTCACCATCATTCCATCATCTTACATTTTTTGTCTTCTTTTCTCTTTTTCCCTCTCCATCAATGGAAACATTATTCTCCTAGATGTAACAATGTTTCAGAGCCTTATGTCGCCGATTTTGTGCATGGACGCTCCACTATCAACAATCCTAAGACTATCAATAGTTCCTCCTGGAACATCCTGCACACTCATTCAGAGATTAGTTGGAGAGGGGTGTCACACCCCCAAAATCCACATGCGGAGTACCACCACTTGGAGGCGTGACTGACCAGGATCCAGCCACCAATTATACCGAGCATTGATTAGTAGTAAGAATGTTCACCAACCACCATAGTTAGTAAACATTAAGGTTTAAAAGTTTAAGTTCAAATAACAGTTTAAGCAAACAGCGGAAGCATAAACCAAACAGTTTCAAAACAAAGTTCATAGTTCAAGATTATTTAAAACCCAACACGTGGGCTAGACGACCACTACACATTCCCAAGCTGCAAGCTCCTGAGTCACTGGATACATGCAAAGCATGCAGTAGGGTATCAACAAAAATGTTGGCGAGTTCACGAGTTGTCCAGTTTTTAATTACCAAAAACTTGTTTCACCAGTTAATTTATCCGTTTATACATGCGATGGGGAGCTACCCCATAAGTAAGCGACTAAACTGTTTTTCCAATACCGAATACTTACTTAACCGTACGTTTCCGCAGTGCCCCGTTTGTCAATGTTCTATCATCATTGACGGTTTGCCAGAGTACATTAGTTCACTCCCGTTCCCAGTAACAAGGGTCGGTGTGAGGCTGGTTACACCTAAATAGCGCTATTAACTAATAACCCGTTCGCCAGGCCCCGGCGACTAATCGGTATTAAATGGTAGGGACTTAAGTGATAGAGTTTCGTTTAGTGTTGCTTGTTGCATTACCGTATAAACAATAATTAACTATGAGTCCCATTTAAGGGGAAAAAGTAGGTTTGTATCCCTTACACGGGGATAGCGTTGTTTAAGTTTCCGTTTCCCAAAACCACCGGGAACGCATGCTTTATTAGTTGTGAACTCACCTTGGGTTGCTCGGCAGTTTAGTTTACTTGGTCAAGTACGCCGGTCACCACGTCCTAATATGGTTACCAGTATAGGTCAGGCTCGGATACAAGTAATCACGTATATGGTACACGCATCTAACACATAGCATACAAAACATACAAGGTTATTGGGCCTGCCCTAACACTTGAACAGTTAATCAGTAACACTTAGCCCAGATAAACAATAACAGGAGATCATGCAGCCCAAACATTAAATGCGGCCCAATAACTTAGTTGAACATCCTGATCGAGACAAAGCGGTCTCGAGTCGAGACTATGTGGTCTCGAGTCGTAACCTAGTGGTCTCGGGTTGTGGATGGGTGGTCTCGAGTTGTCAAGTATGAGTCGCAACCTCTGAGATCTCGAGTTAGATCTCGAGTCGAGGCCATGAGATCTCTAGTCGAGACCTTGCTGGTTTCGAGTCCTTGAAGCTTGTCTCGAGTTGTCAAGTGATGGTCTCGAGTCGCAATCACCGCGGTCTCGAGTTGTCACGTATATGGTCTCGAGTTGAGACCGAGGGTCTCGACTCGCACACCTGTTGTTTCTAGAACCCAGCCAAGAATTGTACTAGCCAATAGAATTTCATGTGCATGATATTGTGTACTACCCAATCATATTGCACAAACATGTTTTCTTGTCTAATCTTAATTCAAAACAGATCAAAGTATGGCATTTCAAACATTCATCAAATATTCATATCACATTCAAACCTCATTCATCCATTTCTTCATTTACAAGCATGTTCATTCAAGCCAACCTAAACCCCAAATCGGGTCATAATTTAGTCATCATCATTGGCCCTATATCTACCACATAGTCACCGGATCATCCTTAGATTTAAGTTTATTTATGCATTTGTCATAAGAATCTTGTACACCATTTTTAACAACATCCTTATTCAATTTAACGCATAACCAAGCATGTGGATCATTTACAACCAAGAACATATAATCATTCAACATCTTTAACCGATCCTCTACAATATTACTCATACAAATTATTCATGGAAAACATCTAAACAAAGCATGCATATCATTCATCAACCAAGCATCTTTTATCAAACAAACACCTTCATTAAAGATAAACAACAATCTTCATGTATTTTGTCACTAAACAACTAAAGGGAGACACTAACCGGCTAGATACTCCAAGTGTGAGGGTATGAAGAGTCGATGAGTGAACTTCCAAATGATGATCCCAAGCTCGAACCGAGAGTCCTATTGTTGCCGGTTGGATCCGAGAGGAAGATGAGAGGAGGTTTGTGGTGGTGTTCTAGGGTTTTAGTGGGAGAGAGAGTGTGTGTGTAGGATAGTGTGTGTAGGTTGCCCAAAAATGGCAAGGTTGGCTATCAACAAGGGTTATATACTCGTTCCAAGTTGGTGCACCCCAATGGGCTTTCGGGTGGACTAAAGGAGGTCCATGTCCCAACCGGCCCACTGTTTACTGTTTACTCGAGACCGAGTGGTCTCGAGTCGTGGTCTTGGTGGTCTCGGCTCACCAATACTCTTATTCATATATATATACATAACTTATACATTATACGTACACATTATTGACACATAGCACATCAAGATAAATCACAATTTTTCATTTAATATTATGTACACGCAATTTCAATACAAAAAGGTTGCTCGGGAAAACCCAGAGTGTCACATTATCCCCAAGTTTTAAGAACTTTCGTCCCGAAAGTTAAGGCAGTCACTGTCAAGCTAGTATAAGTGAGAACGTTTCAACGGGGTGTCACATCATCCCCCTGTTAGTTTGGAATTTCGTCCCGAAATTCGGTTGTAGCTTCAGTGCTGGGAGTTTCATTTGAGAACAACTGGGGATACTTTTGCTTCATCTGGTCTTCCCGCTCCCAGGTAAACTCTGGGCCACGGCGCGAGTTCCAACGAACTCGTACGAGAGGTATCTGGCTACGTTTGAGGGTTTTGATTTCTCGATCCGTGATCTCAATCGGTTCCTCAGTAAAGTGTAGCTGTTCGTCAATAGTGAGTTCCTTGAAACGAATGATGAGTGTTTCATCTGACAGACACTTCTTCAGATTAGACACGTGGAAGACGTTGTGCACATCACTCAGTTCTTCAGGCAGATTCAATCTGTAAGCGACCTTACCGATCTTTTCGGTAATTTTGAATGGTCCGACATATCGCGGATTAAGCTTGCGCCGTTTTCCAAAACGAACCACACCCTTCCAGGGTGAGACTTTAAGTAGAGCCCGGTCACCAACCTGGAACTCTAGCGGTTTCCTATCCTTATCAGCTTAACTCTTCTGACAGTCACGAGCTGCCGCCATGCGTTGTCTGATCTGGGCAATCCTTTCCGTAGTGTCTACCACAAGTTCTGGACCTGTGATCTGGCTGTCACCAACTTTCTCCCAGCAAAGAGGCGAACGGCATTTACGACCGTACAATGCCTCAAAAGGTGCTGCCTGAATGCTGGTGTGGTAGCTGTTGTTGTAGGAGAATTCCACTAATGGTAGATGCTTTTCCCAACCCTTGCCAAAGTCGATCACACATGCCCTAAGCATATCTTCAAGGGTTTGGATGGTGCGTTCAGATTGCCCATCCGTTTGTGGATGATAAGCGGTGCTCATTTCTAAGCGTGAGCCAAAGGATCTGTGCATAGCTTGCCACAACTCAGAAGTAAAACGCGCGTCTCGATCGGAAATAATAGAGGTTGGCACTCCGTGCCTCGAAACCACTTCCTTTAAGTATACCTCTGCTAAGGTAGAGAACTTGTCTGTTTCTTTAATAGCCAAAAAGTGTGCAGACTTAGTTAACCGGTCCACTATCACCCAAATGGTGTCATTCCCACGTTGAGACCTAGGCAGGCCAGTAACAAAATCCATGGAAATTTGCTCCCATTTCCATTGCGGGATCTCTGGTTGTTGGAGTAGGCCCGATGGTTTCTGATACTCAGCCTTGACTCTCGCACAAGTCAAACATTTTCTGACATAGGTTGCTATGTGGGCTTTCATGCTAGGCCACCAGTATGTAGTCTTTAAGTCGTGGTACATCTTATCCGAACCAGGATGTACTGAGTAACGGGACTTATGGGCTTCATCCATTACAAGCTCGCGCAAATTCCCATAAAATGGGAACCATATATACCCGTTTACGTAGTAAGCACCATCTTCTTTTTGTTCCAGCCGTTTCCTTGATCCTCGCTAGGACTCAGCCCTGACGTTCTCGGCTTTCAATGCTTCGACCTGAGCGTTTCGGATTTGCTTAGGGAGGTTCGAGTGGATGGTGAGCTGTAAGGCACGAACACGCTTAGGTTTGGTTTCCTTTCTGCTGAGGGCATCGGCTACCACATTAGCCTTGCCTGGATGATATTTAATCGCACACTCGTAGTCATTTAGGAGTTCGACCCATCGGCGTTGCCGCATATTCAACTCCTTTTGTTCCATTATGTGCTGGAGACTCTTGTGATCGGTGTAAATCGTGCACTTGGTACCGTACAAGTAATGTCTCCAAATCTTGAGCGCGAAAACCACAGCTCCGAATTCTAAGTCGTGTGTCGTGTAGTTCCGTTCGTGGATCTTGAGTTGTCGCGAAGCGTAAGCAATAACCTTCTCGCGTTGCATCAACACGCAGCCAAGTCCTTGAATAGAAGCGTCGCAGTAAACAACAAAGTCATCGGTACCTTCAGGTAAGGAAAGAATAGGAGCACTACAGAGGTTCTTCTTTAGTTCCTGAAAGGTAGATTCCTGGGCATCACTCCATTTGTAAGCAACACCCTTCTGAGTGAGGGTCGTAAGTGTAGGTCCCGAAATCTGAGGATCGATAACGAAAACCGAATCCTTGTTTATAACAAACACGGTAACGGGTGCGGAATCCCCGTGACGGTGCAAATCAAACAAAGTGTAAAACACACGCGTAACCAAAGATTCAATATCTATTGATTAGGGATGAGTACAACCGAAACATATACAAACAATGTTTACAGACTCTCACTAAGTCTCACAGCTCTCTCATACTCATCAGTTTCACACAGAAACTGTGAGGGGTATTTATACTAAAACAGACACAGACATGACAAAACTAAACAGCACTCGACGAAACACAATTCAAAGTGACGAAACAAGAGTGTTTCGTCACCTAAACATTTTATCCATTCTTTCTGTTTCGTCGATATGTAATCTGGCCCAAGAATAGTCAAAGTCCAATTGATAAGTTACGGCCCAATGTAGAAGTTGAAGCCCAGATATGATTCTGTTGAATTGTTTTCACAATTTCACCAATTCCATGCATGAGACAAATGTTGTGACATCACCATGACATCACAATGATGATGTCATGGTGATGTGTAAACAGGAATTACTTGCGGCGCTCCGTGCTTCGCGTGTCGAACTCTGGGGCGCACGACGGAGGAATGTCGTGACGTCGGGCTGGAGCCGGACCTAACCGAGTCGACCCGAACCGAATCTAACCGAGTCGAGTCGCGTCCACATAAAGTGTACCAACAATCTCCCCCTTGGACGCTACTCATGAGGTTCGTCTTCCGTGTCTTTCATGTCGGAGGATCTTCAAAGTCTTCACATGTCGTAAGTAGAAAGTGTATCAACAAACTCCCTTTTTTTCATTCAGGTAGTGTGTTAACAAACTCCCCCTTAAAATAAACTCTCCATTGAGTTATGCTCGTGAATCTTTTGATCTTCAATTCTTTAGATCCTTGTGGTGTTGATGAGTGATCAACTGCAATCCGATCATCTTGATCTTCTGATTGCATCAACGTCGTGTCTTCACTTTACGGCTTGTCATCTGACACGTTCTCTTCGCCTTTAGCTGATTCTGATGTCGCATCTGCACATACAAGAAAGCTAAACACGTAATGAGAACAACCGCTTGGAATTTAGACAAATTAAACAAAAGACACATATGAGATCAAATCTCAATCAAACACCTACCGACATCAGTTTGAAAGTTTAACAAATTATTCAATTTTAGTCATTTAACTTTCAAAACCTGTTAACTTCGACAGTTTATGAAGATGCAATTGTTTTCCGGCTTACAATCAGGATTTTGGGTAGGATAGACTCGAGTTCCAACATCGGTCAATCAAAAATAAACTAGAAGCAAAATCTTTTTGGATTTTATAAAGTTTAGATTAAAACACACCTAAAATCTTTTTGGAATTTTTCATTTTTCAAATGTAAAGATGGAAAGCAATAAATAAATATATACAAAGATACAGAAACTGAAAGCAGTAAATAAATATTTACAGATATTCTTTTTGCGAGTTTCGAGGGTAAGAGAATCATATCAGTGTACGGTCATGCCAAAACGCTCCTGTTGTTCAATTAGTTAACATTTAGATAAGCATCCTATAACAATTATCGGTATTGTTGTCCACATAAGCTCAACTTATCAGATGTAATCATGGCGAGGGGATACGTTAAGGTATGATTTATACTTACCGACCGGTGTTCATCCACACACGACACATTCCCGTATCAAGGTATGCACGAGAGTTCATCTTACCGGTGAGTATACCGTTTATCATCTGTTTGACCGTATAAAAGATGTGAGAAACTCACTTATTTGATTTGAAAACAAGCTCTATGTGATAGAATCACTTATTGATGAGGAACTTGATTTTCAGATGCATGAGGGCACAGGAGCAAGTCCGTGAACAGGTCAGTACTTTCGTACAGCAGAGAGACGAACTTGACTCCCGCAAAGAATCTGTGATATATTATCACTTATTTTGTTTGGACATGTGATTGCTGATCACTTATTGAGGTCGAATGCCATATGTACACGTATGTATAGCATCATGGAAGATCTAGACTTCGTCTCCGTTATTTTTACGATTTGATACAACCATGATACCCAGATGATAAGCAACATAAAGACCGAATATCTCAGAACCTCGGCAATCTCTCAAACGAAATTTCGGTACTAAGACCATATGCCAATGTGCGGTTCCCACCTGGTCTTCAGTCGATTTAAGATTTATATCACCCTGGACACTTTAAAATGATTGTGAGCCTACCGATACATCTTATATAGAGCTGCTTAACATTTTTCATTTTAAGTTTCAGTTTGAAGAGGTTTCGACAGACCACTGATTTACTATCATATTCTCTTTTTCTCGCCAGGAAACTCATTTTTGTTTTTGCAATGTTTTTGCGTTTTGAAATTTTTCAATGTTTTTGAATTTTCAAATTTTGGATTTACTCCCCCTAAAATCAACAAACTAAGATAAAATTTAAAAGACACAAAGATATTTACAAAAAGGATTTCCCGATGCTGGTTAACTCATGTTTTACCTCAATGCCGTTTACCAAAATTAATTTAATCAGAAATGATTTCTCGAATTTTGGAAAAAAATCAGTTGGCACGTCGGTAAGCGGTGCGGACCATGACAACATTGACGAGTTTCATAGTGAAACAATCACGTGTGAGGTGATATTCGAGATCAACGTGTCTGGTCAAAGAGTGCTATAAGAGGATAACAATTTATA
The DNA here is from genome assembly GCA_030545235.1 of Helianthus tuberosus. Classification (NCBI taxonomy): domain Eukaryota; kingdom Viridiplantae; phylum Streptophyta; class Magnoliopsida; order Asterales; family Asteraceae; genus Helianthus; species Helianthus tuberosus. Next base: position 26,303 of record JARYGA010039443.1, read on the forward strand.
AAGCAGCTTAAATATCGACAAGTAAAGGAGAGATTAGAAATTTAAAACCGTATCCTGCAACTGCTTTGTGCATTGCAAGGAATCTGAGCGCTCTCCCAAACTGGATATCCACCCGGTGTGGATTTCAAAGTCGATTTTGTAGCTACTGAAAAATCTCTTCACGGCAACAAGATCAGAAACCTTTGGGTCCGGCTGGTCTTCTACATTGCACCAGCGAAGGTCTTTGTCTTTCTCTTGAGAAGTAGTGTGCGGTTGTTCAATCCATGCCAAGGCATCCGCACACCCAGTTGGTTTGTTCAACAAACACATTTTCTTCAATCACACCGCGAAGAAATATACACTGCACGTTCATCTTGTTGAGTTTGAACTTCAGACGTGCTGCAGGTGCGTACATTTTGATTTTGAATCTATCCTGGGGACCCGATCAAAGCCTTTAACAATCAAACTTTGGAATGATTTCCATTTTGTCGAAGCTTTCAATCTCTTTCGACAGACATTTCTGTCTCCCTTTTCTTCTTCTCTCCAACAAAGGCAACAATTTCTTTTGTCGCCGTTCTTGTGCATGAACATTCCACTATCAATAATCCTATGACTATCGAAAGTTCCTCCTGGAACATCCTGCACACTCACTCAGAGATTAGTTGGAGAGGGGGACCCAAGCCTTAACAGACTTGGGTCGTCCTTCATCATCGAGGATTGTGACTTCGATTTCCCGATGATTCGGAATAGATTGAGCTCCCCCTGAAACATTTACCGATTTTGGTTTCAAAATCTGTTTTTGTTTTTCATGTTTAACATTTGATTCAACAGATTTTGTTTGGACAACCTCTGGTTTTAACACCTTTTCAACCTTTTTGATGTTTTGACGTCGTTGTTTTGTTTCTTGTTCTTTAACAGTTCTTTTATCATGTTTTGGTAAAACAGGACGACGTTGTGGGTGAACCTTTTCAGGTGGTGCTCTTTCTACAAAATTTGGTTTGGGCGAGTTTGTGCAGTCTTTAATGATGTGCCCAAACTTCCCACATTTGAAACATTTTCTCCTTTCAACAAACTTAGGAGAATCTGATCGACGGCCAGACGTTGAAGTTGTAGACCCAGAGGTACTAGCTTCACACCCATTTGTGCGTTGAGTGTAATTGTTATCACTATTACATTTCAAAATGTTGACTTTTTGAACAAAATCGGTATTTAATTTGTTTACAAAAGTCTCAATTTTATCAGTACCCTTGGAGGCCACAAACTTTACGTCTTTGTTTTTCTTCTTGAAACGAGCTCCTTTTGTTTCAGCCTTTGATTTAGAAACATTAGGCCTTTGAGCTCGTTGAACTGGTTGTTTACCCTTAGGAGCTATAGGTTGTTGCTTTGTTGGTGATTTTGGTTTTCCAAATTGTTTTCTAACTTCAGCTATTGGAATATGATCACACTGAGTTACAATAACTCCCGGGATCGTCTTTCCCAAAAACTTGCTTGTGTTATCTTCAAAAACTTTATCAATCGATGATGGATTGACGTCTTTAATTGGAAAATCATTATCCGAAAAAATTTTGGAATCACCAACCAAAGTATACAACACATTGTTACTCTTAACAGTAGACACAGGTTTCTTGTCGTCCTTGACAGGATTAATCACTTGTTGCACAACAGGAATAGGAGGATCACAAAGAATATGATTCTCAATTGGAATTTCTATTCCCTTCTTCTTGTCAAGTGATTCATCCTGGTTATTAGCATCTGTTTCATCATCAGATGAATCATAATCCTCAACAGATGGAGGACTTTGATTCACTGTTGTTGAAGTTTCTGTTTCAACAGATGAGGTTCCCGAGGAGCTGTCCGGTTTGAACCCTAAACCAGTAGTAAATTTCTCATAATTAAGAGGCACACTGGGTTCAAAACGAGGCATATCCTCTTCATCAGGTGGTGGAGCATAATTGTGTCTCAAAGGGGGCGGACATTTCTTATACCCAACACCACTCTTGTTTTTCTTCATTTGTTGAACGTCAATTATGTGATCGAGCACAAATCGGGAGTTAGAATAACTCTCCAATTTTTGCTTGATAGCATCATGCTCGCACTTGGCAATGGCTAATTCCTTTTTGGTTTCCTCAACGATATTAATGTAATCGTTAATACTAATTTGTTTATGATAAACAACTTTGGTAGTTTCGGAAACACTTTTCTTTAAATTTTCAATTAAAGATTTAAAGTCCTTTTCGTTTCTAGCTAAGGCCATGTTTGCCTCCTTGCACTTTGACAGTTCAACAACTAAACTCTGATTGTGACTATGAATCGTATCACATTCAAGTTTCACTCTATTACATTCAAGTTTCATATCAGCACAATCACTACATATTCTAGGAGTTTCAGATGTTACCTGACTCGAAGAGGCTGAAACATTTGCCATAAATGCAGTTTGAAAAGAAAAAGATCCGTCTTCAGAGAAGAACTTCTCCATTTCCTTAGATGCTATCCCAGCCTTCTTGATAAGAACAGATTTCTGAGACTTCAACTCCTCTGCTTCATTCAACAAGTCATCAATAGAAGTCGCTTCTTCTTTCACATCTCCCGAAATAGAACTTTCTTCATCCGAACTCCCGGTATAACCCGAACTGTCGTCACTTTCAGAAAATTCTTCTTTATGAACATGCTTGATGTGATTGATGATCTTTCCATAGCACGTTGTTCCTCCTCCTTCATTGTCACCTCCCCCTAATTGTAAAGACCAATTACACCCTTCATCTGTTTGAACAGTCAATGCACGAGTGTTGTTTGGTGGTCCAGATTGGTTCTGGTTGGTGGTATTGTTCACAGCTACTATCCCTTTCCCACGATTGTCTTGAGTGCCTTGAGTGGCATTTGAAGTACTCGTCTGATTTCTGAAAGGGTTCTGATTGCCTTGCTTGGATGGTCGGGTGCACTCACGTTTGAAGTGACCCTTTTCGCCACAATTAAAACACGTAACCGCTTCTTTATCAAACCCGTACTTCGTATCCTGCTTACTATCCAAAGAACTTCTTCCTGTTCGACTCATGAAATCCCTTGCCCTTCTAACTGCACTTGCAAACGCCCACTTTATATCCATCAACTCCATTTCATCACGATCGATTTGTTGATAATCTTCGTTGGTCATACTGATGTTCCCAATTTGACCTGCGACCAAACCGCAGTATGCACTGACCATTGTATTAATGAGTTCCATGTGCTCCTTTGCTACTTCAATGCTAACTTTTGAGAGGTTCGAAGTATCAACTTTAACAGTGTTCGTGTTTTGGGGTGGAGGATTGTTGGTATAATGTGCTTGTTGTGGTGATGGTTGGGCTTGAGATTGCGGTATTGATTGTGAAAGATAAGCACCTAAATCGAACTGTGGTTGAGTACTTTGAGATTGGGCTT
>JARYGA010039444.1:0-28399 GCA_030545235.1 Helianthus tuberosus
CTCTATCATGCAAGTATCTTCCCTACCACATATTTCACAAGTCCAATCCAGATTTCTGAAATCTTAACTGGGAATAGGTTGAGAAGAGAACAGAATAGATCTTTAGGAGAGATGGTATAATATACAGATCAAATGAGTTTTTCTTAGTTTGATATAGGTTTATTGGGTTTCATTTGGGCACTTGAGGGCCTCTTTCGGGTGTATTAGATCTATAGCGCGACAACGTACAGCTAGGTCAGCATGTATCTGGATGCAGCAAAAGCTGTCATTGCCTAGCACCTCCAGGTCAGCATATATCTGGATGCAGCAGAGGAGGTACACGATTTTTTTCAGAGAAGATTTCAGAATCAGATCAAAATTGTGTGTATCGGGACAACATACAGACATTCAAATAGAAATGAGCTAATTCCAAGTGATTTTCTTTCCTGGGGTCATGTACAATTTTAGTTCTGAACAGAAGTACAGTCAAGATATCCCCAGATGAAATAACAGTATAAAGACCCAAAACTTCAGATTTTGGCAATCTATCAACGCAAGATTTAAGGTCATTAAACCATACACCACTGATGTGTTCCCCACTCATATTCAGTTCATTTATGTTTATATCACATTGGTAAGTTGATTATTTCATGCTTTTTGCCTACTGGTACATCGTATGATGAAGCTGCTATCACACTTAAACAATTCAATTCAGTTTCAGTGTGACAGTCTAACTAGCTGATGTACTATCATTTCTTCTTTTTCACACAGTGATAACTCATTTTTGATTTTTCTATTTTTTTTTATGTTTTTGATTTTTCAAATTTTTTTTTATTGTTGATTTTTAAGAAAAACAATAAACTATTTACAAAATTCTTATGAAAAACCAGTTATTCAGGATTCCTCATCCCGTTGAGTTCGACTAAATGTTCAAAGCGAGCCCTGTCAAAAGCTTTAGTATAAAGATCTGCCAGGTTATCTAGTGTGTCAACTCAGCACTTTGAACTTCAATTTAAATCAATCAATATAAATATATCAAACAATCTCACATCCCCCTTCATATGCCTAGAGCAGCCACTATCAACATAAGTTAATAATCCTCCTTAGCAGCTCCTGCACACACCAACCAAGAAATTAGTTAGATTGGGGGACCCAAGCCTTAATGGTCTTGGGTCGTCCAAATTCACCAACTACTGGAACATCCATCCAATATCCATTACTCCTAACTGGAGTCTTGGATCTCAGACCTGTTGATGGAATTTGATTTGTATTTCCACTAGGTCTTTGGTCCTGAGGGTTCCTATATGTATTTGGACTATTTGACCTTTGGAAATTTTGATTTGGGTATCTTGAATTTTGATTCCAAGAAGCATTATTGTTGTAATTTCTAAAGCCATTGTTATAAAAAGTTCGACCACCATTATTTTGGTATCGATTTTGATATTGACCTTGACTTCTGAAATTATTAGCATTATAATTGTTCATTCTTGGTGAACTGCTTCTAGGTCTGTCAAATCTGCCTGGTGGAGATCTAGGCTGAAATCTTGGTTGATTTCTTTGAAAACGAGGAACTTGTGGAGTTCCTCTTTCAGCCTTATCTTCACCAACAACAACATTCTCTGGTTGCTTAGCTGCAGATTTCTTTGGAGAATTTGCAACTTTCTCCTGTTTATCACCACTATTCTCTGGTGACTTCTCTCTCTTCCTCTCACTCACTTGTGCTTCACTCTTTTTGTTAGGACAGCAGCTAGCTACATGTCCCTTGGTGTGACATTTGAAGCACGATCTCTTATTCGAAGACTTCTTTTCTGAAGCCTTTGAACTAGATTCGGGTTTTTCTTCTGATTATGCCTTAGAAGGATTTGGTTCAGTTTGCTTAGTTTCAGAATTTTCTATGTTCTTGTTTTTAGCAAACTCTATATTTGATTCATTTTCAATAACAGCTGTTTCGTTTTTCATGTCACTTCCTTGAACAAAATTAACCTTTTTAACAAAAGTTGGATTGTTATTTTTAGGATGTGATGTATTCTTTTTCAAAACAGGTTTGCTGTTATTATCCTTCTTAGCATCAGCATTCTCAAACACATTTCCTTGACGTGACGTGGAACTACTTGGCAATGTTGACCCAAAGTCCATGAGCTCATCTTCATTAGGCAAGAAAGAATAGTCATGACTAACAGGAGGTGGAACTTCATTGAAACCATGAAATCCCACACTGGTTTTGTCATTACTTTTCTTCAAGCCACCCATCATGTGTTTCATAACAAAAGTAGAGTCCCTGAATTGACCTAATTTCTTTTCAAGTTCAACAATTCTTAGTTGTGCATCTGACAACTCTTTGCATTTATCAGAAATCTCTTTTGTTTTCTCAGCCATCATGTCATGAGCTAAGTTTATGACTTGAAGTTTTTCATTTAGTTTACAGGTTACAGCTTCAATTTTAGTTTCATAACCTTTTATTTTCTTCAAGTATGACGATTCGTTTCTTTTAGCAAAAAAGTTTGCTTCTTTTATGGTAGACATCTCGCCCACCAGACTTTGGTTTTGTGAGGACAACCTATCAACTTCACCCTGTAATTCACGACATTTTAAACACACAGAATTAGATTTTACCTCTCCTGTTTGTTTATCAAGGTTGGCCATGAGGGCCGCAAGCTGAGCTTTCACTCTGTTGTATTCAGCTTCCTTCTCTTCAGCTTCCTTTTGATGGTCAGACTTTTGCTTTTCCTCTTCAGCATCTTTTGTCTGATCAGCCTTCTTTTCGTCAGCTTTATTCTCTATCTTCACCTCAGCCTCAGCATCCACTTTTGCTTCAGCATCTCCCACAGTAGCTTCATCATCATCAACTGGAGTTATCTCTGCCATGAATGCCTGTGTGACATTGTCATCTTTTTCCAAGTGAATACTCCAGTCATATGAACCTTCTCTAGCAGTAGAGATCAGCGCTCTCGAGTTAGAGTTGTTTGATGCATTCCTGTTGTTTGAACTCTGACTCGAAGTCTCCTGCTTTTGTTTTTGACATTCCCTAGCAAAATGTCCATAACTTTGACAGTTGAAGCATCTCACTTTGGTCTTGTCGAAACCAACAGTCTTTCCTATAAACTTCCTTCCCGTTCGGTTCATAAACCTCTTCACTCGTCTGGTAATCATGGCCATTTGCCACTGCAAATCCATATCTTCAAGATCATCAGGGTCAATCTGATCGTAATCTTCATCTAAAGTGGCAGGATCAGATATCTTCCCCTGAATGTAGTTTTCATATGAAGCAACAAATGAAGCAAGTAGAGCAAGATGCTCTTCAGCAGACTTCACACTCATTGGCATCGACTTAACACCACTACTCTGCTTAGAACCAGATGTTCTCTTAGCTCCTGTTGATCCACCTGAAGCAGCTACAAAACACACATCACCATCATCATTTACTGTGACCTGCTCATTTTCATGCGAGAGAAAAGCAGTGGCTGAGTCGCTAGAAGCATCATGAGAGGAAGAAGATGTAAGCCCATTGTAGATTCCTGGATCTTGAACCTGATCATATCCAGTGTCCTTCTTCTTCATGCTGAGCTCATAAGCTCTTAGCTTTCCAACCACTTCTTCTAGCTCCTTTGTGTCATAATCTGCTTCTCCTTTTATCATGAGAGTGTAGATATCCCATTTAGCAGGTAGAGCATCCAGCAGCTTGTCATTTTTCTCTATGTCAGTATAGAAATCTATGTCATAATTGTCCAATTCTGACATCAAATGATAGTATCGAGTAATGACGTCCTCAAGAGACTCGTTTTTCATGTACTTAAACACTGCAAACTGCTTCTTCAGTAAATCAACTTTGTTCTTCTTGACATCAGGATTTCCTTCACATCTCTTCTCTAGCGCATCCCACATTTCCTTTGAAGTAGTGTACTTCTTAAAGGTATGCTTGATGCCATCAGGTAAAGACATTTTAATGGCTGCCAAGGCTCTCTTTTCAGCCTCATACATTTTCTTCTGTTCAGCATCCATATCAACATAAGCAGTTACACGTTGTCTTCCCTCAAAGTCATGAGTTGGGTTCGCATACCCATCGTCTATACATATCCACATACGAGTGTCCTGGTACTCAATATGTCACACCCTGGCTTTGCGGAAGCGTGGTTAATTTTTGGTGTGACTTCTTAATACCATAGCTTAATCATACCAAAGCTATATGAGTTAAAAACATGCAAGATCATCCATTAAGTTTTGAAAACCAACACAATACCATCTGTTTTAACATACCCTGAAAAACATAAATCTCGTTCAACCAACATTACAAACTTGAAACATAACATAAACATGGTTTAAGGACTGTGTCTTGTCCAGGAAAGAGACACATCCCCTAAACCCCGGATGACCTTGGAAAATAGTGCAGCGGAAAACATGCCATACCGTGCCAGATCTCGTTAATTTCCTGAAATACATGTAAGTTGAAAAATCAACAATAATGTTGAGCGAGTTCATGTGCAAGTGAGTAAGTAAAACACTTGTAAGTATAAAAGTTTCCTGGTATGTAGCAGTGTAAGAGGACTTGTGATCACCAATGGTTTGCAAGGCCATTAGCATGTTGTGAGATGCAAGTAGGAAGATACAAACCTAGCGTATTTGGCGTTGGGGCACTAAGTCACCAGCTGGTCCATTATGCGGGCTCAGGGGTTGGGCTCGCTACACCCAGATAGATCTACCGCTTAAGTCCCTCGGTGTTCTAACTACCCATTCACATGATCTAAAACCTCCTTACGTTAATCATACCATGTGTAAAGTACTCAAAATCATAGTAACATGTATTTCACCCCCGCAGTTATGAAAACTGAAAACAGTTAGAGAAAAGGGGGACATGAACTCACAGTGAATGCGCGTCTCTACCAAGTGTCTCCAATACAGTAAGCTGTGCAACGACCTACAAGTGCTAATTCTATTAGACGGACGGCCGTGCCTTAGCTTTATAGTTTAAGTCTTTGGGAAATAGTTAGACAACTATTTCGTGTTTATGTTCAGTATACACTTGGTAGTTATACTTCTTCCCAAGGATGGGGGATACAATACATGTGCGTAAGTTACGTTTTAACAGTCGTGTGGTAATGTAATTACCGGTGTAACTTATATGTTTGTGGAAGCGTTCGTAAAGTTTTGGAATCATTAACGCTTGTAAATATTATTTTTACTCTAAAATAATATTTATGTATTTCCACAAAATAATCATAAACAGTGTTGTGACAAAATATACTTATCACGTTAATCTTTGTGAAAATCCCACCTCCGAATATTTAGTAAAATATAGTGCTGGCGAAATTTATGTTTCGAAAATATATCCAAAAGTAGTTCTAACACTTGTTGTGTAAATAATTCTAAGTGTTAGGTTTTTAGAAAATTTCGCCAGAGTTTCCTCTGTAACTGGAGGTGGCCACGCTTTCAAGCGTATCATTTTCTTTTTGAAAACAACCCATGATTATCAACAATCAACCCTTACGTTTTAACACGCGAAACGCTACCCTTGTCGTTTCAGTTTCAATTTGTGGAAACTGGACTGTTTTCGGACGACTAAATAAAATACTTAACCCTTTCCATAAATTCCCAAATTTTTACGGGTCGTCCTAATCGACCCAAAAATGATTGTATAAAAATATCGGGGTCCAGTTTCTTATCAATAATTTATAGAAAATCGTTTACCGAACTGTGATCAGATTTGTCACATTCTGATCACAGTTTATGTAAAAATTCGTCAAAAATTCCTCGCATGTCCGTTTATCGAAATTCCAGTTTGAGGGTCACAAATACATCCGTGACCATCTTAGATAAAAGTTTCAGGGGCTGGTTCGGTTCGGGTTTTAAGTTGTGATCGAAAACGCACAGCCCAATTTACTGCAGTAACAAACAGCCTTAGCTGCTGTCACGAAAACAGGTTTTTAAAATAGTAACCGACATCAGAAAAATACGATTCCAGCGCCATTTTCTTCGTTTTTCGAAATGACACGATTTAGGCTTTTGAAATTCCGTTTTTCGAGTTTTTAAAGTCCGTTTACAGCCTGATGAAGGCGGCTGAAACAGTGACTCAGCTTGCTGTTTTGCGGTTTAGATGTTATTAAATCGTGTTATAAGTGTCCGATTAGCGGGTTAAACAAGAAAACAACTTTTGTACACGTTCAAACACTTTTACCCAAGTAAAGCATTTTTACACAAGTTCATGTTTCATGTGTGGTAGAGTTTCACCTCTTAACCCTTGTGGTAACCAAAAACGAGCTTATGTGAAGATCCATGATCTTACAAAGTCGGGTTAAACGATGATCCGAGCTACCACATCATAGATCGGGTCTCAATAACCACAAATTCCAAATACTACAACTTTTACACAAGTTAGATGCTATTAACCACCACTTTTAGAGTTTTTACTAGACTTTTAAGCACCAAGTTGTATGTTAACGATATTTAACCGACACGAACCCTTTTAACCACTTTAGTAAAGTTCAAAAACGAGTTTTAAGTGTTATACCTCTAGCTCAAGGCTAGGGAAGAATCTTGACGAAAAAGAGGTGGATAAAAGCTAACGGAAGAGGTCCTTCGTGTTCCGCTTGCTCCAAGCTTCCTAATACGTGACCTCTAACACTTGTATGAAGATGGAATGGCAAGATCAAAAACCGAAAGTATGATGGTGGGGTGTGGGGTGTTCGGCCGAAGGTTAGAGAGCAAGAGGGAGAGAGTTTTTGGTTGGTGTTGTGAATGATAATTATGTCTTATGTTTAAGTGTGTATTTAGAGAAAATTTTAGGGTTAATAACCAATGGTAATTATGTCTTCAAGATATTAGGCAATAATCCATAGAATAATCTAGTTTGTACTAGAGTGTCCCCTCTAGTTACATGGTGGCCGATCGGCCTAAAGGGGAGGGGGTATCCGGTTCGTTTTCAACTGTTTAGTTAGATTAAACCAAGTTATGTTAAGCGTTAAACTCCGTTAGTAATATATAGCGGGTTGTGACGGGTGTTAGGGTAATCAGGGACCCTAACTGGCTCAGAAAAATATAATTAGTGAAAATACTAATATTTTCATGTTCCGGGTGAAGTCCGGGTGTCCGGTTGGATAGTAATCCGTTAAAGCGTTACAAAAGCTTTAAAGTGTCGTTATTGTTATTTTAGTGACACAATTTGTTTTCCCGACACTTTAGAAAGTGTCTAGTGTTATTTTCTCATTTTCTGGCACTTTACTAGTCAGCTAGAAGCTGGTTTGTTTATTGAAGTGCTGCGTTTGGTACTTAAAGTACGTTTTAGGCACATCCGAATCAGTGTATCTTATTCCTAGAGACGCGGTACCACAACCCTTATATCCCTACACTCACTACCAGTGTAGCAAAAATATATGAGGCTCTTAATAGGCCTTAGAGGCAGTGTCTGCCTGATGCTGGTTATTTCAGCATGTTCACTGTGTATCCGTTTAGTGCTACTGTGCTTTTTGTGCATCATGTTTGTCACTAAGGTGCCGTATGTAAATAATGTAGTGACAGCATATAAAGTATGATGCAAGTAAGTGCATGTATCAGTATGCAGGTAGCAGTTCATCAGCTAGTTCAATCAAGCACAGTAATTAAGCAGTAATTAATCATTAATTAAGTTGTACGGATACCTGGTTTAGTGCGGGTTGTCACATTCTCCCCCCGTTAAATAAATTTCGTCCCGAAATTTAAGTTCTGCTTGTAGATGCAGAGTTCTTAGGAAATAAGTGGGGGTATTTCTCTTTCATCCGGTCCTCACGTTCCCATGTGAATTCAGGACCATGTCTGGCATTCCAACGAACTTTGACGAGTTTGACACTGCTCCGGCGGGTCTTGTTAACTTTCCAATCCGTGACCTCGACAGGTTCTTCAACGAAGTGGAGCGTGTCGTCAATATGAATCTCGTCGGTAGGAATGGCAACGTCAACTTGAGTTGGACTTTTCTTGAAATTGGATACATGAAATGTATCGTGAACACCATTCAGTTCAGCAGGTAGGTCCAACTTGTATGCTACAGTTCCAATTCTTTCCAGAATTTTGAAGGGACCAATGTAGCGCGGATTTAACTTTCCACGCTTTCCAAAGCGTGCCACCCCCTTCCAGGGTGAAACTTTCAATAACACCATTTCTCCAACTTGGAAGTCCACATGCTTCCGGTTTGGATCCGCGTAGGCCTTTTGCCTGTGGCGAGCGGCTTCGATGCGTTTAAGTATTTGCGCAATCTTGTCTGTCGTCTCTTGGACGATCTCGGGATCAGCGAGCTGCCTATCACCTGCGTCAGACCAACAGAGTGGTGATCGGCACTTGCGTCCGTATAGGGCCTCAAATGGCGCGACACCAATACTGGTGTGGTAGCTGTTGTTATATGAAAATTCGACTAAAGGTAAGTGTTTATCCCAGCTACCGCTCAAATCCATAACACATGCCCTCAGCATGTCTTCCAAAGTTTGTATCGTTCGCTCGCTCTGGCCGTCAGTTTGCGGATGGAACGCAGTGCTCAGATTCAATTGTGAGCCAAAAGATTCTTGGAAAGATTGCCATATCTTGACACAAACCTTCCGTCTCTATCAGAGATGACTGAGAGAGGTACTCCATGACGTGCTACGATCTCTCTCATGTAAATTTCCGCAAGTTTACTAGTACTGTCTTTCTCCTTGATTGGTAGAAAGTGTGCGGATTTTGTTAGGCGGTCAACAATCACCCAAATCATATCATGGCCTCTTGGCGTTCTTGGCAGTTTTGTAATAAAATCCATGGGGATTTGTTCCCATTTCCACTTGGGAATCTCAGGTTGTTGCAGTAGCCCTGAAGTCTTCTGGTATTCCGCTTTAACCTTAGCGCACGTTAAACATTTGCTTACGTAAACAGCAACATCGCCTTTCATCCTAGGCCACCAATAATATTCCTTGAGATCCTGGTACATCTTATCCGATCCAGGGTGGATAGAGTACCGTGACTTGTGCGCTTTGTCGAAAATAACTTCCCTTAATCCACCAAACAGAGGAACCCAAATCCTTTTCTCAAAACATAACGTTCCTTCCTCGTTTGGTACCAAAAGCTTCTCTATTCCATGGAGATATTCTTCCTCAAGGTTTCCCTCCTTGAGAGCTTCCTTTTGTGCAGCACGAATGCGCAAGGAAAGATCGGTTCGTATAATCATTTCCAAAGCTCTAACCCTTATGGGCTTGATCCTTTCCTTTCGACTTAGGGCATCGGCGACCACATTCGCCTTCCCCGGATGATATTTTATCTCGCAGTCGTAATCGTTTAACAGCTCAACCCATCGTCTTTGCCTCATATTCAACTCCTTCTGGTTGAATATATGCTGTAGGCTTCTGTGATCTGTGAAGATTGTGCACTTCGTACCATACAGGTAGTGTCTCCAGATCTTTAAAGCGAAAACCACTGCGCCAAGCTCTAAATCGTGTGTGGTATAGTTCTTTTCATGTATCTTCAGTTGACGTGATGCGTAAGCAATAACCCTTTGGCGTTGCATCAACACACAACCCAAACCTTGACGCGATGCGTCGCAGTATACCACAAAATCGTCGGTACCTTCCGGTAGAGCTAAGATTGGCGCGTTACAAAGCTTATCCTTCAATATCTGAAATGCTTCCTCCTGTTTGATTCCCCAATCAAACGTCTTTTCCTTCTGCGTGAGGAGCGTCAAAGGTTGAGTGATTTTCGAGAAATCCTCGATGAACATTCGATAGTAGCCAGCCAAACCCAAGAATTGTCGAATCTCGGTTGGCGTTGTAGGCGTTTCCCAATTCTTGATTGCCTCGATCTTTGTGGGATCAACATGAATTCCGTTTCCATTAACCACATGTCCAAGAAACTGGACTTCGCGTAGCCAAAACTCGCACTTAGAGAATTTGGCGTACAGTTGTTCCTTCTTTAGCAGCTCCAATACAGCTCTTAGATGCTGTTCGTGGTCAGCCTTTGTCCTTGAATAAGTCAAGATGTCGTCGATAAACACAATCACGAACTTGCCCAAGTATGGCTTGCAAACTTTATTCATTAAGTCCATAAAGACTGCAGGTGCGTTTGTCAGACCAAACGGCATAACGAGGAACTCGTAATGTCCATAACGAGTTCGGAAGGCTGTTTTCGGGATACTCTCCTCTTGTATCCTTAACTGATGGTATCCAGATCGTAAGTCGATCTTTGAATAAAAGCTTGAGCCTTGCAGTTGATCAAACAGATCATTGATTCTTGGCAGAGGGTATCTATTCTTAATCGTCAGCTTGTTCAATTCTCTGTAGTTGATGTTTATTTGAAAATCATCATCCTTCCTTTTGACGAGTAGAAATGGGGTTACCCTAAAAGGAAATTTTGGTCTGTTATCTTCCTTCTCTAACCATTGCCAACACTTCTCTGTCAATCCTTGCATCTTCGAAAATGTAAGTCGCTATGATGCATCGACTACGGGTGCCGTGCCCGGAATTAAATCGACGCGGGATTCGACTAATCGTGAGGAGATGATTTCGGCAAGTCTTCGGGGAAGACTTCGGGGTATTCTCCAATCACAAGGATATCTTCGAGTTTTGGTTCTTCGACTTCCTTTTCCATAACATGAGCCAAGAATGCAACACATCCTTTGTGCGAGAATTTTTGGGTCTTCTTAGTCTGATAATCCGTAGGAGCGTATCCTGCTCCATGAGTCACGATCATTTCTTCGTTCGTTGTCGGGGCGCGGATGACAATCTCCGCATGGTTGTTCGTCAACTAGTCCATCCCAATCATCACTTCGAAACTTCCAAACTCAACTGGCAATAGATCTAGCGTAAACTTACGCTCTCCGGGTTCTATCGTGCCGATTCCAGTTACTGCGTTGGCTTCCACTAGCTTCCCTTAAGCTAGTTCTAATGGGTACTGGAATAACTACTCACTCACTACGTAAACCAATTATGTCCTTGAATACTAGAATTGTGGATCGTAAAATTTGCAACAGTAGTTGGCAATACAGACGCATAATATCGAGTAATGTGGGACGTACCGCTGTCCATGCTTGGATCTCTGGCGTGCCTCCCTAGCTCCGATGGGGAGCTTTCATCCTTGCGCCTGATTGCTTTTCGGGCAATATCTTCTGAAATGCTTTTTGCTTCCACAGTTTAAACATCTTCGAGCACGCTTCTGTTTATCACTCATTCTGCCTTGACAATTATCATTGTCGTTGTCCCCTTCATGATTCTCACTACCGTCTTGGCCCCCATTACAAAGTTCAGTATTTTGCCAACAAGTTTCCTTGACATGTCCCACCTTGCCACAGTTACCACAATTTCCATATTTGCATCGCCCGACATGATAACGTAAACAATTGTCGCACTTAGGTAGGATACCCTTGTAATCTTTTCCCTTTTTGGCCTTCTTCTTGTTACTTACTCGAGTAACCATCTTGAAATTTGCAAGCTTCCTCTTGTTATCCCCAGGTGCCTTTATAGCAGTCTCCCTTTTCTCCTCCGCAGTGGAAAATTTTCCTTGTCTAACTGCTTCTTCCGTGAGTGCTATGCTTATGTTGATAGCCTCGGTGATTGTTGAGGGTTTTGATGCTGTTACCAGGCTTAGAATCTGAGGTGCCAATCCCCTTATGAACTGTTCAATTCTCTTAAACTCTGGTGTCCCCAGGAGTATGGCAACTTGTGATAATTCGTTAAATTTCTGCACATACTCTGCTATCCTTGGTCCTTTCATTTTCAAGTTCCACAGTTCTGTTTCAAATTTCTGGACTTCTGCCCTCGAGCAATATCTTTCACGCATCAAATTTTTCAGTTCGTCCCACGTCATAGCATGCGCAGCAGTCTCGCCCATCGTCCGAATTTGATGGTTCCACCATGACAGAGCCTCATCCATCAATAGCCCAGTTATATACTTGACTTGATGTTCGTGGTCACATTTGCTCAATCGTAAAACAGAATCTGTCTTTTCAACCCAGCGTACGAAGGCTAAGGCACCCCCGGTACCGTCAAACTCTCGAGGTTTGTTGTCTAAGAATTGCTTGTAGGTGCAGCCGTTGGGTGGGTTATTTCCTGAGGTACCTCCGTTGCGCCCGGAGTGGTGGGCCTCGTATTGTGCGATGACTGCAGCAATGATTCCCTGAAGTTCCACCTCGTTGGTGGGTATGCGTACACCCCGTTTTGGAGGCATTTCCTAAAAGATGTTTCACGTAGGTTAGGTCATCGTAACCAAAATGCACGTATGCATTAATATTAACACATAACATCTCATGCTATCAATAATCATCCACATAACACCTCATGTTATAGGACATAAACAATTGATTGAACATCGCATGTGATGAGAATATTGCGATTGTATTGCCACAATTCGAGACCACAATGTAAGGCTCACGAGTACACCACCATATCATACTACATCAATGACCTAGTAGGGGACGACCCTAGACAAGTCGTGCGATCGCTGGACATGTTCAGGAGCCTCTGGTTCGTCTATTCAAATTTCAGGACTCCACGTCAAGTTTCTGAATTTCTGTCCTAAAACAACATTTCTTCTCAATCGTTTCCTTGAGCTCGTCCCAGCTCAGTGTATAAGCAGCGTCTGTGCCAAGGGTCTGAACCTGGAGGTTCCATTAAGAGAGTGTGCCATCTAGAAATATCCCTGAGATGTAGGTAACACTCTGTTGGGGCGAACAGTTACTCGTTCTTAGAATGGAGTTGGTCTCTTCGGGCCAACGAACAAATGCATCGGTGCCTCCTGTTTTGTCAAAGTTTAAAGGCTTGCAGTTCAGGAACTGTTTATAGGTGCAGCCAGTTGGAGGTTTATCTCCAGTAATGCCATCGTTGTACTTAGAGTGGAGGGCTTCATGTCGTGCATTTATCTGTGAGATGCGTTCTTGCAGCTCGGCTTCTGTCCTTGGCAACGTACTGGTGTTTGTGTCACGCCTGGGTGACATTCCGTCTTGTCGGAATAATGCGGGCTAGACAACGTTTCAATTGTCTTATGAGATACATAGCACCATAAGCCATCATGAAATCACCCAATTTTACACGTAAATATACTCACTGTATGAGTGGGGAAGTAAATTCCCGAGCCTTCACATAGGCTTGCCAATTTGGCTTGTTGCTTGTAATAGAATGAACTCGAGGCTACATCGCCTAGGTCATTTGTGTTTAAGTTATTTCCTGCTGCATTGGTTATCATCAGCTTGACCTGCAGAGTCCACCAGGATTCCTGTGCACCACAAATCGTTATTACGTGGGCCCCCGTAATAATAAATTGTCTTGCACAATTACCCCAAATTTTCTCTCATCCAAGCAGATGATCAATCAAGGAGCAACAGCCGGTGCATTGGCATGAACAGGGTCATACTCCAATGCGGGGTCAGGAGCAACGCCTGGCTCAGGGGCCACGGCTAGCTTCGAGTCAAAAACTCCATCTCAAAATCAGCTGGATCAACAATCACAGGGGTTACAGGATCCCCCAAGGGCTGGTCTAAGTGCATGAACTCAATGTCATGGTCTGGATCAACACCAGGCGGAAAAACAGAATTGTCCTCATAATCGCGATTAAACTCAAAGTTGTGTGTGGGATCCGGTGCAGCTGATGATGCCATATCAGGGTCGGCGTCGTGTAAGTGGTGCTGCATTCCCTGTATGTGCGAAGACGCGGATGTCAGAGGCTCAAATGAGTCTGGGATAGGGGAATGAGTTTCCCCTACAGGAGCGTCCGCATGCAGTAGTCTAACGCTAGCAGCGAGAGGGCCTTGCCCTCAAGTGGGTCCTCCTTTTAATAGTTCGACATCGTCTTTAGAGGCAATGTCGGGGGCATATCAACAACGAGATAAGCGGCAAGGGGCACAGGAGCAGGGATCACCGCCAGTGGTAAATTCCCAACAAGATGGCCATCAGTAGGCTCTGCTACGACTTCAGGCAGTGCACAAAGGGCTGAAAGTCGTCATTGTCTGTGCCGGTAGTATCAGAAATGTACACCTCGTGCTTCGTTGAACCATGTCGTCTGATACTATGGTCATGGGGTTCGTAGTGCCCATCTTTCTAGTACTTGATGAAAGCATAACATTTGTAACACATATACGTATAATAATCAATCATATAATCAGTTAATCACATAAGTCACCAAGTAAGGTATCACATACTTCTCCTAGTCTTACTAGCCAATTTCATCCAGTCTACAAGACTGCTCTATCCTTCACTTAAACCAAACCTCGATCATCCAGATCGATCCTATAACAAACCAACGTGCTCAACTACCTCGATCACTTCGATCCTCCAGATCGATCCTCAGCCCTCCAAGCTGAGCCTATAAATAAATAAAATGTGCTCAACATTTGTTTGTAAAAAGTTGTGGATCTGGACTTAAGTGGTATGCAGAAAAATGTTTTCGTGAGAGCCCTAGTGATCATAGTCTAGACTCGAGACAGAATCCTAGTTCGCTATGATCAGAGCTCTGATACCAAGCTGTCACACCCTGGCTTTGCGGAAGCGTGGTTAATTTTTGGTGTGACTTCTTAATACCATAGCTTAATCATACCAAAGCTATATGAGTTAAAAACATGCAAGATCATCCATTAAGTTTTGAAAACCAACACAATACCATCTGTTTTAACATACCCTGAAAAACATAAATCTCGTTCAACCAACATTACAAACTTGAAACATAACATAAACATGGTTTAAGGACTGTGTCTTGTCCAGGAAAGAGACACATCCCCTAAACCCCGGATGACCTTGGAAAATAGTGCAGCGGAAAACATGCCATACCGTGCCAGATCTCGTTAATTTCCTGAAATACATGTAAGTTGAAAAATCAACAATAATGTTGAGCGAGTTCATGTGCAAGTGAGTAAGTAAAACACTTGTAAGTATAAAAGTTTCCTGGTATGTAGCAGTGTAAGAGGACTTGTGATCACCAATGGTTTGCAAGGCCATTAGCATGTTGTGAGATGCAAGTAGGAAGATACAAACCTAGCGTATTTGGCGTTGGGGCACTAAGTCACCAGCTGGTCCATTATGCGGGCTCAGGGGTTGGGCTCGCTACACCCAGATAGATCTACCGCTTAAGTCCCTCGGTGTTCTAACTACCCATTCACATGATCTAAAACCTCCTTACGTTAATCATACCATGTGTAAAGTACTCAAAATCATAGTAACATGTATTTCACCCCCGCAGTTATGAAAACTGAAAACAGTTAGAGAAAAGGGGGACATGAACTCACAGTGAATGCGCGTCTCTACCAAGTGTCTCCAATACAGTAAGCTGTGCAACAACCTACAAGTGCTAATTCTATTAGACGGACGGCCGTGCCTTAGCTTTATAGTTTAAGTCTTTGGGAAATAGTTAGACAACTATTTCGTGTTTATGTTCAGTATACACTTGGTAGTTATACTTCTTCCCAAGGATGGGGGATACAATACATGTGCGTAAGTTACGTTTTAACAGTCGTGTGGTAATGTAATTACCGGTGTAACTTATATGTTTGTGGAAGCGTTCGTAAAGTTTTGGAATCATTAACGCTTGTAAATATTATTTTTACTCTAAAATAATATTTATGTATTTCCACAAAATAATCATAAACAGTGTTGTGACAAAATATACTTATCACGTTAATCTTTGTGAAAATCCCACCTCCGAATATTTAGTAAAATATAGTGCTGGCGAAATTTATGTTTCGAAAATATATCCAAAAGTAGTTCTAACACTTGTTGTGTAAATAATTCTAAGTGTTAGGTTTTTAGAAAATTTCGCCAGAGTTTCCTCTGTAACTGGAGGTGGCCACGCTTTCAAGCGTATCATTTTCTTTTTGAAAACAACCCATGATTATCAACAATCAACCCTTACGTTTTAACACGCGAAACGCTACCCTTGTCGTTTCAGTTTCAATTTGTGGAAACTGGACTGTTTTCGGATGACTAAATAAAATACTTAACCCTTTCCATAAATTCCCAAATTTTTACGGGTCGTCCTAATCGACCCAAAAATGATTGTATAAAAATATCGGGGTCCAGTTTCTTATCAATAATTTATAGAAAATCGTTTACCGAACTGTGATCAGATTTGTCACATTCTGATCACAGTTTATGTAAAAATTCGTCAAAAATTCCTCGCATGTCCGTTTATCGAAATTCCAGTTTGAGGGTCACAAATACATCCGTGACCATCTTAGATAAAAGTTTCAGGGGCTGGTTCGGTTCGGGTTTTAAGTTGTGATCGAAAACGCACAGCCCAATTTACTGCAGTAACAAACAGCCTTAGCTGCTGTCACGAAAACAGGTTTTTAAAATAGTAACCGACATCAGAAAAATACGATTCCAGCGCCATTTTCTTCGTTTTTCGAAATGACACGATTTAGGCTTTTGAAATTCCGTTTTTCGAGTTTTTAAAGTCCGTTTACAGCCTGATGAAGGCGGCTGAAACAGTGACTCAGCTTGCTGTTTTGCGGTTTAGATGTTATTAAATCGTGTTATAAGTGTCCGATTAGCGGGTTAAACAAGAAAACAACTTTTGTACACGTTCAAACACTTTTACCCAAGTAAAGCATTTTTACACAAGTTCATGTTTCATGTGTGGTAGAGTTTCACCTCTTAACCCTTGTGGTAACCAAAAACGAGCTTATGTGAAGATCCATGATCTTACAAAGTCGGGTTAAACGATGATCCGAGCTACCACATCATAGATCGGGTCTCAATAACCACAAATTCCAAATACTACAACTTTTACACAAGTTAGATGCTATTAACCACCACTTTTAGAGTTTTTACTAGACTTTTAAGCACCAAGTTGTATGTTAACGATATTTAACCGACACGAACCCTTTTAACCACTTTAGTAAAGTTCAAAAACGAGTTTTAAGTGTTATACCTCTAGCTCAAGGCTAGGGAAGAATCTTGACGAAAAAGAGGTGGATAAAAGCTAACGGAAGAGGTCCTTCGTGTTCCGCTTGCTCCAAGCTTCCTAATACGTGACCTCTAACACTTGTATGAAGATGGAATGGCAAGATCAAAAACCGAAAGTATGATGGTGGGGTGTGGGGTGTTCGGCCGAAGGTTAGAGAGCAAGAGGGAGAGAGTTTTTGGTTGGTGTTGTGAATGATAATTATGTCTTATGTTTAAGTGTGTATTTAGAGAAAATTTTAGGGTTAATAACCAATGGTAATTATGTCTTCAAGATATTAGGCAATAATCCATAGAATAATCTAGTTTGTACTAGAGTGTCCCCTCTAGTTACATGGTGGCCGATCGGCCTAAAGGGGAGGGGGTATCCGGTTCGTTTTCAACTGTTTAGTTAGATTAAACCAAGTTATGTTAAGCGTTAAACTCCGTTAGTAATATATAGCGGGTTGTGACGGGTGTTAGGGTAATCAGGGACCCTAACTGGCTCAGAAAAATATAATTAGTGAAAATACTAATATTTTCATGTTCCGGGTGAAGTCCGGGTGTCCGGTTGGATAGTAATCCGTTAAAGCGTTACAAAAGCTTTAAAGTGTCGTTATTGTTATTTTAGTGACACAATTTGTTTTCCCGACACTTTAGAAAGTGTCTAGTGTTATTTTCTCATTTTCTGGCACTTTACTAGTCAGCTAGAAGCTGGTTTGTTTATTGAAGTGCTGCGTTTGGTACTTAAAGTACGTTTTAGGCACATCCGAATCAGTGTATCTTATTCCTAGAGACGCGGTACCACAACCCTTATATCCCTACACTCACTACCAGTGTAGCAAAAATATATGAGGCTCTTAATAGGCCTTAGAGGCAGTGTCTGCCTGATGCTGGTTATTTCAGCATGTTCACTGTGTATCCGTTTAGTGCTACTGTGCTTTTTGTGCATCATGTTTGTCACTAAGGTGCCGTATGTAAATAATGTAGTGACAGCATATAAAGTATGATGCAAGTAAGTGCATGTATCAGTATGCAGGTAGCAGTTCATCAGCTAGTTCAATCAAGCACAGTAATTAAGCATTAATTAATCATTAATTAAGTTGTACGGATACCTGGTTTAGTGCGGGTTGTCACACAATAAAGGATTGAAACCGATCCTTCCATGTCAAGTAGTTCTCCACCTTCATCATCTTAGGTGGTTTGTTCGTTGTGCCTACCTCATGTTCCATTCTTAAGAGTTCGTTCAATTTAGACATGTTCGACATTTTAACTTAATCAGACTGGTAAAACCGTACAAAAATTTTTCAAAGACAGTGGTTACCAAATTACACCGTTAGAATCGTATCGAAAAGACGAGTCTAATGATATATAATGTCAAAAACCGTATTCGGGATTTTCCAGAGGTTTTTTTTTTTTTTTTTTTTTTTTTTTTTTTTTGTCCTAAAAATACGAGGAATACAACGGTGCAAACGGTTCTGTCTAACGAGCTACGGATCAATTTCTATTTGCAAAACACTGAAATTTTATCGACTCTTGCCAACTGAAATTCCACCACTTTAAATTTGCTGGTCCTTAAATTTGCTGATAATTTCGCTGGGAAGCTGTTAATTTCGCTGGTCAGAAGATCAAATTCGCTGGTCTATTTCGCTTGAAAGTTCAAGTTCGCAGGTCAAGTTCGCTGGTCAAATTCGCTGTGTATTTTCGCTATTACGACGACTAGTGAAGTCGCTGAAACCGTGATGATTTCGCTGTGGACAATCACACGGTTACCAAAGTCGCCTTTGGATTTAACGTCGCCGATAAATATGCTGGTCTCACTTAATTTTGCTGGTCTCCCAAATTCGCTGGTTCTGAAAATTGGAAACTTAATCTTTCCGAAATTCTGAAGATTCTCCAACACAAATCTGCAAAATCAAAACAGCAAATCAGCAAGTTTTTTACGAAATTCTTATGAACTTAATGAAGAACACGAAGAACAGTCTTCAAATCTTCAAGTTTCTGAGCCAAAATTCTTCAAAACAATCAACCAAAAACTGTCCTGAAAACCCTAAAACCTGCAAAACAGCAATCAAACAAACCAGAATATCAAAACAGCCAACAAATTTCGAAAATTTTATAACACACAAAAATTTTCGAAACCCTAATTTTATCAGATTTCAAAAATTCGAAAATCTCCCTGATTCTGCAGACACAATTCTGAACCGAGCCTTCAAGAGCCTAATGCTCTGATACCAATTGTAGGTCCCCTTGATGTGTATGGATCTTTCACAGAATTGTCTTTCCAATCAAGAGTGCGGAATCCTCTTGATCAGAATATGCAGAAAACGTGTAGGAAACAGAAACAGCAAATTCACTTTCAAACCGGGTTTCTATTGATTATCGATTACAAGAATTACAATCAATCAAAACCCTAACTCTCTCAATTTCGTCCAAGACCTTTGCCTCTCACGAAAATACTCTCAAACAATGTTCTGGCTGATTAACCTAAACCCTAAAGCCTAACCTTGTTTATATAACACAAGGTTACTACTTGGGCCAAGTTAAACATCATGGACTGCGAATTGGACAGGCCCAATTCGCCCCCACACACCCAATTCATTGGGTTTGGTTAGCCCAAACATTTCAACTAACTATTACAAAGCTAAACCCGCTAACTGTTTATCGTTTAACTAATTACAAGATATCCAAAGACCAAATCTAAGCTGTTGTCACAAACATGCACCAACAAGTTAAAACCTGATATTAAACTACTTCAAAAATTCAGATTTCAAGCTCTTGGCTTGAAATTCCTTTTTAACACTTTTGACCCGTTTCATGATTCATTAAACCACTTTTGTTTAAATCATTGCAAATTTTTGAGATATTCATTATCTTAAAACCATTAACTCGTGAGTTCAAGACTTTCATACATTATGCAACTAAAGGTTGAGTTAAGCGCAAAACTTCATTTTGACCCGTTGGAGGGATTTACCATTAACTTTAAATTTCACTCATCATTTTACTACATTAAGGTATCTACCTATTCTTCGTAATCTTAATACAAATTCCTAAACAACCCATATGGGTCGTTTGCCCAATTCACCCATTAAGGGCTTTTTGGTTAATTTTAGTCCTTCATTTTACGACGAAGGACTTTCGCTAATATTTGACCAAAAATATCGCTTTTAACAATAATTCTAAATATGCATACCTGGCTCGAGTCATAGGATTGACCCGTTTAAATATCTCTCTCTATTAATTTCTAATTAATACCAACGCGAACCGTATGATATTTCCTGTAATCACAAAACTCAACAAGCGATCATCAATTAATATTGTCAAATGATCTTGCCAATGTCATTTGACCCGTTTAGTCCGAACGACCATTTTTCATTATGAGATGATATCTAGTTACCATCTCGCCCTTTTACCCAATCCGGTTTACACCATAACGTAATGTTTCAAAATTTCTTATTAGTTCATCGTCACATGACTAATTTACCAATTTACCCTTTTTTTGCCGTTGTTTATGATTTCTCACCATTGCACTAGTTCCGACTCATATTATTTGCGTCGGAACATTATAACTCTATTACTAACTTTTCCTTATTCATTTTCAATACAAACAACTGATGTATACTAAAAAAAAGGTGTAAGCTTTTACTTACCTGGCATCCAAATTACGCTTTCCTTTTCGTACTTGCTCCGTTTGACTCGCTTCATTCCCAAGCCTCCATCTAGCTTGTCAAGAGTCAAACTATCATCATAATTCACAAGGTGGTTAGATTAGTCATTATAACCACGACTATTCCACCTTACGTATTTTCTATGTCAAAATTACTATTCGACTCCGTCCATGGTTAGTTTAACTCTTCAAAAGTTAACTACCCTTAATTATATGATATGTGCATATAAGCTAAATCGACTTCATAATTAAAATTTGTATTACCCCACATCACACGTAATTAGTCGAACTAGGAAATTACGCGTTTGATTCATAATTTCAACATATGAACATTGTGGGCATAATTTATAACATCAACAATCAAGTTTCGTATCACTGAAAATAGGCTGTTTTTGGTGACATGTTTAACCTGTTTACAAGTCTTCAAAAATTATGATTTTTTTATGTGGCGTACCTCTCGGAGGGTTAGACCTTGTGTTAAAATTTCAAGATCTAACTCTTTACCAAAAACTCGTAAAAATTCATTTACTAAGCTGCAATCAGATTCGTCACTTCTGACTGCAGCTTACGAAAAAATTCATTTAAAATTCCTCGTTTATCCGATAGACGAAATTCCAATTGGCTCTTTTTGTAATCACTTAAATTTTCTACAGTAAGAATTTGAGATCATAACTCAATTTCTAAATTGAGTTATGACATTTGTAATGGGCTGCAAATTCTGCCAGAAAACGCAGCTTGAACCTTTGATACGGAAAAATTCATAAAACGCTCAATTTTCGTCGAAAAAATGCGATTCCAGTGGGGTTTTAAAGATACTTCCTGGAATTACATTTTAGACTCAAGAAACACATGTTTTTATCAAGTTTTTCCAGGTTACAGCCAATACAAGTCGGCTGTAAATTCTGATCAAGAGCCGTTTGAATTCAGCTTTCAATTTAAGCATGTTCTTGACATCATAACATCAATTTTCTCGCAATTTAACATACTAAGTCATGTGTTCATCACAATGATATAAAAACCCACTTACACATATATAGGTGGTTATCAAATTCCTATTTTTCAATTTTAATTCATAAATTTTTCGACTAGGGTTTGTTCCTAGACATGGATTCATCCTAGTTTCACCTAAACATCAATCATGCAAGCTCGAATTTGGATTTCATAAGTTCATCAAGAATTCAAGATGGAACAAAATAATGAAATTTAACATACCTTGTGATCCCTTCACTTGGGTGATCACTAATTTGGACTTGGTTTTCGATTTAGGTTCGATTTGCCCCTTCAATTTGGCTTATTTGTATGGGTTAGGGTTCAATGGAAGAACCCCCTTCTTGCTCTGTTGAAAACCACGATCAGAACACACACTAATGTGTGTGTTTTGGTGTTTTATTCTTTTAATTAAAAACATTTTCCTTTTTGCCTCATTTAGTCACTCTAGTTCCATAGTTTGTAAAAGGATTATCTATTTCTTGTTTCTTTTATTGTGTTAACAACACTTAACCAACTAGGTTGATATTCCTAGTTACTTAATGGGTTCGGGGAAGTCATAACCCGTTTTATTTTTTTTAAGTCCCGTTAACTCAGGCCTTTTATATACTTTGTTTTTCTCAAAGTATTTAACCTCCTTTTAATTAATACTAGGTTTATTTATTTAAATTTTATTATTTACTGGATAAATTTTCACCACTAGCGGTCTTTTACCCGTCGTTAATATTAACGTGGTTTGATTATCAAACCCGTTTTTGGGGTGTTACAGCCTTTCTTTTACGCATTACTTGTTTCACAATTCAGTTGATGATGCTGTAACTTGTGCATGTTATTAGAATGGTTAATGTTAATGCATTGTTATGTTTGAATGATTGGTGTATTGTCACGTTTGGCTGTTACATGAAATTGTGAGTGTTGTTTATTGTGTAAGGTTTAGGCATAGCAGAATACCACACACTTGATTTACACTTAACACATGAAAACCTAAGCCGACGAAGAACAAGGACTCGATGAAGGAGTCCTTCGTCACCAACACCCTTGACGAAGAATGGTTCTTCGTCAAGAGGTCCTTTGCCAGTAAGGGGCCTCGGCCTAGGTTATTTCGGCCCAGAGTTGTATGCGTATAACTTCTTAAAACATAACCGCTGAATCACAAAAACCCTAAGCGCCCTCTCTCTTCTCCTCCCCTCTGTTCGACGGCGTCATTCTAATCATTCGAGATTCTTGTGTCTCGATCAAACCAATCCATTTAGATATCAAGGTTAGTGTTCTCCTGTTATTAGTGTGTTATGCTTCTGATGTGGTCGTGGTATATAGGTGATTAGGGTTTGCGTGTTTCAATGATCATTGTTCGATTTGAATTGTATGTGAAACGGAAAATTATTATGTTAAAGTGGCCGATGATTACTTCTGTTTAAAAGTGTATAACATGCAAAGTGATGATTGGTTGGATTGTTTATGTTATGTTGAGGGTGTAAAGGTTGTTATAAGATTAATATTTATGTTAAGGTATGATATTGTAAGTTAATGTTAATGTTATGAATTATCGTTTTGTTGATTGAGAGGTAATTAGGATTTGCTTGAATGTATGCAATAACCGTCGTTTGATCTTGTGATCCTTCAGAAATTGTGTAACTGCTAACTGTTGTTATATGATCAAGGTGTTATAACATGTAACTCGACAAAACATAGGGATACTTCGTCAAATCCTGTATCGACGAAGGATGGGTATTTCGCCAAACACCAATATGACGAAGGATAGGATCTTCGTCAGAGCTGTTTATGACGAAGGATAGGGACCTTCGTCGGGGTTGTTCATGACGAAGAATAGGGTTCTTCGTCGGAGCAGTACATGACGAATCTTAGGGGATTTCGTCATAGGGAAAACGGACTGGGCTTAGGTTTGGGTGAAAAGCCCACTTAACTATTAAATGTAATCGTATGTTATGCATGGGATGTGGACACATGTGTGAACTGAGTATATGTTATGTGATGCACGTTAGTACTTGTGATAAATGTGATCTCTAAAATACGTGACATAATTGATAAATCTTGAAACTAATTGTTATTGGTAACCATGGTAGGGTTGATTGAATACCTGGGCGGTAACTTAACATACCGAGCAATCCAAGGTGAGTTCATTCCTCTTGAGCATGCGTCCCGGTGGGTGGGACAGTCATTGGGTATCCCTGAGAGGGATAGATTTTTAGGTAAATCAACTGGGTATTCCTGAGTGGAATACGTCTTGTGGGTAAAATCTGAAATGTCGGATAATACACTCATCCTATCACCATTAAGTCCCATCTTGTTTGTTACTTGAGAGGTAACGGGGTATTAGTTGGTAGCGCTATCTAGGTTTGGCACCCTCACCTCGTACCTGAGAGGACGGGTGTGAACTAATGACCCAGTCATGCCCAATGCTTTGATAGGAGCATTGGGGAATGGGCAAAATAAATCTGGAGCCGTCTTGTATTCGAGTTATTATCAACATTATAATCAATGAACTAAACTAAACACTTGGTAACCAACGTTTTCGTAAAACTATGAACTCACCAGCGTTGTCTGATACACTTGTTGCATGCTCGCAGGTCGTTAGGTTCTATGGATAAGGAACTTGCTATCTGGATGGCTGGAGTGGTCATGGGTCGCACTGCTTGGATATGCGTGACTTGTTTTCTGATTTCATTATATATTGGGTTTTTTATACGTTTGAACAATGTTTTATTCATCGCTTTCGCTGAACATGTTGAATTTGGATTACGTTATGAATGCTTTACTTTAATAAATGGAAACTTTATTTCAACCTTGACATTAGTTCAATATGATTGGTGGCTAGATCCTGGTACGTCACACGCCTAGCGAGGTTTTTGCATGTGGTATTTTGGGGGTGTGACAGTTTGGTATCAGAGCCACTGGTTATAGTGAACTAGGTTTTAAAACGTTTTTATAAAACCAGACTATAACCGAACAGTTCAGAAAGCGACCATGACACTCAGCTCCAGATTGCAAGGTTAGTCTCTCGTTTACTTATTGCATATCGTATTTAGTGAACACTTGAGGATGACCTTGCATGTGAACGCACACCTAGTACTACTATGCGTTCTTGTGTTACTAGCTTATGTTATGTGATTGATAGTGTGATACTTCCCTAAACTTTCCTAATTTATGTTGTAGTGTTTTCGTTTTGCTATTCAAATTTGAGGAACCTTTTAGCATAAGTTGGGAGGAGCTGAGATAAACATGCAAATTGCATTGTTATTATGGGTGCACACATAATAATAAGGTAGGGTGCATGCGAGTCCCAGTGAGGCCTAACGAGTGTGAAAGGGGTTCCGCTCTGTTGTTTGGTGTGAGCTAGTAGTCCGTAGAAGTCATCGTGAGGTTTGACTCCTACCTTATCTCGACTCTTAACCCTTCTCCTTTTCTGATATAGAATCATGAGCGGACGAGGTCATGGACGTGGTCACATTGCGATGACTCAGGCTGAGTTGACAAATGTGATTAACACTCATGTGGCTGAGGCTTTGGCAGCCTATCAAGCTGGTACGATATGTGCCAATTACTCTTTATTCTTGTGTCGCGTACACAACTCTTACCCGTATGCTATATTTTCTTTCGTCCTTAGGTCAGTAAGCGAATCAGAATCAAAACAATCCGCCTGCTTGCACGTTTAAGACGTTCATGGATTGTAGGCCACGGACGTTCAGTGGGACTGAAGGGGCTGTGGGGCTACTACACTAGTTTGAGAAGGCAGAATCAGTGTTTGCAATGTGTAACTGTCCTGCTGGGGACAGAGTGAAGTATGCATCAGGTACACTCGAGGATGGTGCCTTGACTTGGTGGACTGCCCAAGTTTAGATGCTGGGCATTGAAATGGCGAACGCGACTACTTGGGATGATTTTAAGGAGCTGATGCGTGAAGAGTACTGTCCACGTGATGAAGTGCAGAAATTGGAGAACGAGTATTATGATCTGAAAATGGTGGGGTCTGAGATTGAGGCATACACGAAGAGGTCTCATGAATTAGCTAATATGTGCCTGAACTTATCACAACCTCCACACCGAAGAATCAAACTGTACATCAAAGGATTAGCCCCACAGGTGAAGGGCTTGGTTACTGCAGCGAACCTCAACAACTTAGCTCAGATCATCCGCTTAGCTCACAAGATCACATATTAGGAGGTGGAGCGTGGCTCGCTACCACCGCGTGTTTCTACTACTGCCACTACAGCTACAGCTACTACACCTGCTACTGACAACAAACGGAAGTGGAATGATGTGGACAAGGCGTCTAACCCGAATCAGACACAGAAGAAGCCAGATAACAGTATCAACCACAGCTTCAGCCAGTCATCTTCTGTGAATCAAAATCAGAGCAACAATTCAAATCAGGGCTCCTATGTGGGAAAGCAACCGAAGAATAATAAGTGCATCTTCCACCATCGCGGGACGTGCACCCGGGTATGTCACAGGTGCAACAAAGTGGGCCATATGGCCAGAGACTGTAGGGTCTCACTCCTAAGACAACAGCAGCAACCCCCACAGCAACAGCAGCCACAACAACAGGAGAGGCAGCAGCCTCAACAGAATCAGGGAAATCGTAAGGGGTGTTTTCAGTGTGGAGACGAGGGTCACTTTAGGTGGGATTGCCCTCAATTGAATCAGAATGCTGGTAACAACAACAATAACACTAGGAATAACAACAATGGGAACAATGGTGGAAATGGTGCGCGTGGGAGACTGTTTACCATTGGCGCTGGGGAAGCTCGCAACGATGGTAACATGGTGACCGATACGTTTTCTGTGAACAATCTGTTTGCTTCTGTTTTATTCGACTCTGGTGCCGATCGGAGTTATGTGTTGTTGGAGTTCAGTCGTCAGTTAGGATTGAGTCCTGCACCTCTTGTAAACAAACATGTTGTAGAGTTAGCCGATGGCAAAACGATTGAAGCTTCACATGTTCTTTTTGGCTGTAAACTCGATCTTATGGGTCAAGTGTTCGATATTGACCTACTCCCCGTTACTCTTGAAAGTTTTAATGTGGTCGTTGGCATGGATTGGTTGTCTAGGCATCAAGCGGAAATTCTCTGTAAAGAGAAGATCGTTCGTATCCCTCTCCCTAGTGGAGAATCCTTGTCAGTTCAAGGTCATCGTAGTGGTGCAATGGTTGGCATCATCTCAGCTATGAAAGCCTAGAAGTGTTTACGCAATGGCTACCCTGCTATTTTAGCTCTTGTTGCTAATACTCAACCTGAAGAAAGAAAGATTGAAGATCTCCCTGTTGTCCGTGAGTTTTCTGATGTGTTTCCTGAAGAGCTTCCTGGTTTACCTCCACACCGTCAGGTGGAATTTCAGATCGACCTCGCACCAGGAGCAGCCTCGATTGCTCGTGCTCCTTATCGTCCTGCACCAGGAGAGTTGCAAGAGCTGTCAAATCAATTCCAAGAGCTGTTGGATAGGGGTTTTATCCGACCTAGTTCTTCGCCTTGGGGAGCCCCAGTTTTGTTTGTGAAGAAGAAAGACTGGTCCTTTCGTATGTGTATAGATTATCATGAACTCAACAAGGTGACAGTCAAGAACTGCTATCCTTTACCGCGTATCGACGACTTGTTTGACTAGTTGCAAGGGTCAAGTTTTTACTCAAAAATGGACTTAAGGTTGGGCTATCATTAGATGAGAGTCCGAGAGGAGGATATTCCTAAAACGGCTTTTCGAACGCGGTATGTGCATTATGAGTTTCTGGTTATGCCGTTTGGGTTGACGAACGCACCAGCGGTCTTCATGGACCTCATGAATCGTGTGTGCAAGCCGTATCTTGATGATTTCGTTATTGTGTTCATTGATGACATTCTGATCTACTCTAAGAGCAAAGAGGATCACGAGTGACACCCGCGTCTTATCTTGGAGCTTCTGAGGAAGGAACAACTCTATGCGAAATTCACTAAGTGTGACTTCTCGATTCGAGAAGTGCACTTCCTTGGCCATATTGTTAATGAATCGGGGATACATGTGGATCCTGCAAAGATCGATGCTATTAGAGATTGGGCGGCACCGAAGAATCTTTCGGAGGTGCGACAATTTCTTGGTCTAGCTGGGTACTATCACATATTTATTAAAGACTTCTCGAAGATCGCTCAACCTCTCACCTCGTTGACACAGAAAGGTGTGGTATACTCTTGGGGATCGAAGCAGGAAAATGCTTTCCAACTCTTGAAACAAAAACTCTGCAGTGCACCGATCTTGTCTTTACCTGAAGGTACCGAAGATTTTGTGGTATATTGTGATGCTTCTATTCAGGGTCTCGGTTGCGTGCTGATGCAACGCGAGAAGGTGATAGCTTACGCTTCTCGGCAGTTGAAGATACATGAGAAGAATTACACAACTCACGACTTGGAGTTGGGGGCCGTGGTTTTCGCGTTAAAGATTTGGAGGCATTATCTGTACGGTACCAAATGCACAATCTATACTGATCACAGGAGCCTTCAGCATATCTTCGATCAGAAGGAATTGAATATGCGACAGCGTCGCTGGGTGGAACTCTTGAATGGCTACGATTGTGCAGTAACACCCCGTGTTTCGAAAGTCAAAGTCAAAGTCAAGATTGAAGTCAAAGGGAGACAAGATTGCTAATTGCGATCTGTCACTCCTTGCTCAATTCCTGTTTTGGCTTCTTTGACTTGTAGATAGTCTATTTTATGCTTTACGTTAGTTGTATTATGTGGAGTATTTGCTAATAATCGAGGTTTAATCGCTAATTATCGATATTTATCGCATGTTTAATCGCTTATCGCTA
This sequence comes from Helianthus tuberosus, assembly GCA_030545235.1. Classification (NCBI taxonomy): domain Eukaryota; kingdom Viridiplantae; phylum Streptophyta; class Magnoliopsida; order Asterales; family Asteraceae; genus Helianthus; species Helianthus tuberosus. The sequence goes on from JARYGA010039444.1 coordinate 28,271, forward strand.
TCACACTCGTAACTCAAATTACGCGTTCTGGTTACTGTTCTTATATGTGTGTGTGCCTTATGTGTTACCTGTGCATGTTTATTTATGTTATGGTGATTAATCGAAACATAATCGAAACTCAATCGCAAT
>JARYGA010039445.1:0-25737 GCA_030545235.1 Helianthus tuberosus
TCTGAAACCTGGGTAGCCTTTCCGGTCACACCATTTACAATAGGGTACTCGTATCCTTTTCCAGATTTCACCCAATCCTTCTTCTCTCTCACTGGCATCTCCTACATTCAAGCGATGCCAATGATCTGGAGGGTCTTATATACCCTTGAAAGGATCATTGAACATGAAGGAATTGATCTGGGAATGTCAGAGTTTGCAGAGATGTATGACCTCGTTAGCCATGGATCCCACCGATATCTACTCAAACATAAACCTGGTGAAGAACACCCCATCTTCAAAGCCACTAAGAATGACACCAACTGGAAGCGGCGATTCTTCTTTGTCAGAAGGGATTCTTTCCCTGATGGAAAGGATTTGCCTAGAAAATGGACCACCCATGGTAGGATAGAGGATCCTGAAAAGGATCACGGTATAACCTTGTCTTTGCTAAGGATCACTAACATCCTTCTGTTTCTATTTTGCAGCTATTACTGTCGCACACCTCATCACAACACCTGCAACAAAGGAAAGGCTTACCGCTTTTTGGAGACTTGATCCTGCAAGAAGATCATTTAAAACAAACACCCAGGATTCTCAAGAAGTATCCTCAGGTTCTGTCACTATGTCGAGTAAGTATCCATGTTTATATGTAATTAAATGCTTAAATTGAAATGAAATAAGGATACTTATCTGTTTTGGATGTGTAGGCGCTGGAAAATCTTCAAGATCTGCCTCCAAATTCAGTGTCACTGATCTTGACACTGTCCGATCCTCAAAGAAGAAGCTTGCTGCCAGCCCAGCTGTCACGATCCCCAAGGCAACCACTTCAAAGGGAAGATGTGGAAAGAAAAGGAAGACCTCTGAAGCTGACAATCTAGAAGGCTTGCCTCTGATCCGCCATCAGTTCCTCGAGTACTTTGCTGAGGTAAGGATCACTGACTTAGCTTAATTATCCTGCCCACTTGAGGATCACGTGATCCTGAGCTTTGCATTGTCTTCTTTGCAGAAATTTGCTGAAATCAAGGACTATGTTGGGAACGTCGAAGAGATTGAGGAGAAATGCTCTGACCTCCAAAAAGTGGCGGTGCTCAAGGATCACAAGATTGCCTCCCTCGAAAAGGACCTCAATGATGCCAAAACTCAGGCGGTTGCAGCTCAGATCAATACTGACTATGAGAAGCACGAGATCATGGAGGATGCTAAAGTCTCCGCTGCCATTGCCATGTACAAGACCAAGTTGCAGATGGCCCAAGAAGCTCAGGATCCTAATTTTGACAGGAGCAACTGGGACATGGAGGGCTGGAAGGCTAGGCTGGCTGTGTTGGAGGACGAAGAAGAGGCTGATGAGGTTCTAGCAATCTAGGCTGGTGGCAGTGGCAAGGATCAGGGTGGAGAAGCAGGTGGAGCTGGTGAAGGTGATGCAACGAAGGTGTAAGCTGCATGAATGGGCGATGATGGACACTTCTAGACATAGCCGGAGCCCATTTTTTAAGTTTGGTTGTTTGGTTATGATGTTTTTGTTGAACAATGATGGGTTGTAATAACTTTAGACAATAGTTTCTAGGGTGAAGGATCATGGATCCTTGAACAATAGGCAGGATAATGGGTGGTGGATGGATCCTCTGTTTGGGGGATGAAGCCACTCGTTATCCTTCCTCCTTTTATTTCCTGCACTACAAAGACCCGTAAACAATGGACACCCTTTGCCAACCTATGTGGACGGGCCATGTTTTGCTGGTAGAAACGTGGGTTGGCAATTTTGACAACCTTAAAGGGTTTAACGTTTTGTGAATAAAATAACTCTAACTTTTTGGCTATCTCCCGTGTTGCTATCCTTGTTAGTACTTTACTTTTCAATTGTTCTGATATTCATTTTGTCTAAACTTATCAAGTAAAGAAAAAAATTAATAAATATCCTCAAAAAGTTTAGGATATGATCAAGGATCACATATCCTATAGTCGACAAGTTCCGAAAAGTAGTATATTTTAAGGATCATAAGTTCAGTTGTCATAGGATAAGGGTTACTTATATGAATAAGAGTAAAATGCACGGATAGTCCCTGTGGTTTTTCAAAATAACACCTATAGTCCCTAACTTTTGGAAATTACACCGGTGCTCCCTGTGGTTTGACAGTTTGTTACTCGGATAGTCCCTGGAGTGAATGACGGTTAGTTTTCTCCGTTATGTAGATGTGAAATGACAAATTTACCATTCATCTTCTCTACTCTATGAAAACAAAACAACCCCACCCCAATCCCCCACCTTCCTTTCTGTTTCCCCAATATATCACCAATATTAACTGGAGTGGAGTCAAATGGAAGTTCACTTCACTTGTTCTACTCTGAACCGATGGAATACTCAAAGAGCCATTGCCAAAGAGATCACAGTTCTTGAATTGCAGAGGCACAGTGAATGCCCGAAGCGCCATATTTGTCTGTTAAAGATGATTCGGTAACACGAGACTGCTTGAGCGAGTTCAACCTGCATATTAATATAGAAACCCATGCTAAGTTATTACATCGAAAATAAGGCTTGTGCTGAGCTCATTTTGTAATAACATATTCACTGGGGCATTTTATCGAACAGGTTAAGGGCATATGTTTGATCTTTAACGAACTACTTTTAAAAGAATTTTATCTCCATTGATGAACATCTGATTCATTATATTTGTTCACAGTGAATTGTTACCTTGTTTTTTTTAAGCAACAAATTGGTGGGTTTGGGGATATTGTGAACATTGCACTTATTGTTTTGTTACTTTTTCCTACTTGAGTTACATACATGAAATTGCATAATATTGAGCTACAGCTTACAAACAATTTAAGGTTTAGGAATTAGGATTAAAAGTGTATGATTTAGAACCCAGACACAAGAAACAAAATTAAGCAGAGAGAAAAGTGGGGGTGGGTGGGGTTGTTTTCTTTCACAAATGAAAGGTAAATTTGTCATTTCGCATCCATTTAACGGAGAAAATTAACCGTCATCCACTCCAGGGACTATCCGAGTAACAAACTGTCAAACCACAGGGAGCACCAGTGTAATTTCTAAAAGTTGGGGACTATAGGTGTTATTTTACAAAACCACAGGGACTATCCGTGCATTTTACTCTATGAATAATGAATAAAATCAAAATAGTTAAGGATCATACCTGAGAATCCAAGTTAGGATCCTAACCTTTAACACTTATAATCAGGATAACCAAAAGACAAACCTTAGTATAAGGTAAGGATCAAGGATCCTTGGTCATTTATCTCCAAAAACCTGAAATAGGATACAACTTGGGACTAAGCCAATATAAGATAAGAGTTAGTAACTGGGGACAAGCCCAACAATTCTGGGGACAAGCCCACCCAAAGGATAACTGGGGACAAGCCCAAAGGATCGTATGTAAACTGGAGTATGGCCCTCACTGGCGACTATCCAAACTTAGTGACATGAAAATGCCAAAACCTTAGCTAACGTGAAAACGTTAGAAACCTTAGGAACGGATGTATGGTACGTCTACCATTATACGTAGGATCCTGAATATAGCCAGTACAATGAAATTGTCAGCCCCTAAAGCGAGTACTGGTCCCATTGCCATGAACTATACCAGGATCATCGTGCGCTACTGGCGAAACTGGGGACAAGCCCAAACTGGGGTCAAGCCCAAATAACTGGGGTCAAGCCCAAATAACTGGATACTTCTGTGGATACTCAATCCTTAGTTAAGGATACCTGAACCTTCAAAACTCAGAATCAAGTGAAAGGAGGATAAAGGATGCAGGATCCCTATCCTTATATAAGAGAATAAAAGAATGAAATAGTTTGAGATTAGAATGTTACCAAAATGAGGATCATCTGTTCTGTAAGGATCCTTCAAGGATACTTGTCATGTAAGGATCATGGATCCTTGTCACATGAAATATTTCTTCAAATGGACAACATTCCAAGCTCTTAGTAGCAAATCACCTTCCATTGTTAGCAATCTATATGCCCCCTTTCCTGCTTCAGCTTCAATCAAAAGGGCCTTCCCAATTTGGTGCCAACTTTCCATCAGCAGGATTGGTGGTATTCTGAAATGCTTTCCTTAATACCATATCACCAACTTGGAATTTCCTGATCCTGACATTTTTGTTGTAGGCTCCAGCCATCCTTTGTTGATAACTAGCCATCCTTATCCTTGCTAAATCCCTGATTTCTTCTATAGTATCCAAGTCTTAAACCAAGTTTTCAACATTTTCTTCAGGATCACGAATGCTTGTTCTTGCAGTTGGAACCACCATCTCTGTAGGGATCACTGATTCTGCCCCAAATACCAAAGAAAATGGAGTTTGGCCAGTAGCATTCTTGGGAGTTGTCCTATCGGCCCAAAGCACATAAGGTAGTTCTTCTGCCCATTTTCCTTTCTTGGATCCAAGCTTCTTCTTCAAATTGTTGATGATGATCTTGTTGGATGATTCTGCCTGACCATTAGCTTGTGGGTGGACTGGTGTTAATGTTATCATCTTAATCCCCCAGCTGTCACAAAAGTTAGTGGTTCTATTCCCAATAAATTGGGATCCATTATCACAAACAATTTCAGAAGGAATACCAAATCTAGTAATAATGTTTCTTTTAATAAAGGATATAACTTCCTTTTCTCTGACTTGAGCAAAGGCTTCAGCCTCTATCCACTTGGAGAAGTAATCAGTCATAGCAAGCATGAATAATTTTCCCCCAGGTGCCTTAGGAAGCTTACCCACTATATCCATTCCTAATCTCATAAATGGCCAAGAAGAGGATATAGGATGCAAAAGTTCTGCTGGTTGGTGAAGGATATTACTGTGTCTCTGACAAGGATCACACTTCTTGGCGTACTCCACAGCATCCTTCTTCATAGTGGGCCAATAGTATCCTGTCCTCAGGATCCTTGAGAATAATGCCCTGCCCCCAGTGTGGTTCCCACAATCTCCTTCATGGAAATCTTTTAGGACTTCTTGGATTTCAGGATCCTCAATGCATCTTAGATATGGTCCTGCAAGAGATCGTTTATACAACATATTATTCAATATTGTAAATTGAGATACCTTAATTTTGAAAGCCCTAGGGTTTTCTCCTGTAGGAATCTCTCCATATTGTATGTATCTCATGATTGGGAGGATCCATGATCCTGAATGAGATTGAGTATCATCACTAGGGATGATTGCAGAATCTTCTCCGATCTCCATAGCTACACGATCCTCGATAGCAGGGGTCGGGATATGGATAATAGGGATCCTTATATCCTCCGTGATCTTCAAGGATGATCCTAGATTGGCTAATGCACCAGCCTCTGCATTCTCTTCCCTTGGTACCTGTGTCAAACTAAAGGAAACAAAAGAGAGTGCCAATTCTTTGACGATCTCTAAATATTTGATTAGCTTTTCACCTTTAACAGCATAGGATCCATTAAAGTGATTAGTGATTAATAATGAATCTACATGTACCTCAAGATACCTGATCCTCATATGCTTAGCAATTTGCAAACCAGCTATCAAGGCTTCATACTCAGCCTCATTATTGGTAGTTTGAAATTCACAAGCTATGGAGTGGGGTATTATGTCCCCCTGTGGCGATTTTAGTAGTATTCCCAGCCCTGTTCCTTTTACATTGGAGGCTCCATCAGTGAATAGTATGCAAGGATCCTTAGTTTCTTCAAGCTGTTGGACTTCTAACTCAGTCTCCTTTTGCAAATCAATACTAAAATCTGCCACAAAGTCAGCTAAGGCTTGGGATTTGATGGCAGTCCTTGGTTCATATCTTATATCATATGCACTAAGGTTCATTGCCCACTTAGCCATCCTTCCTGACATTTCAGGTTTCCTGAGAGCATTCTTAATTGGAAAATTAGTCTTAACAATAATGGCATGAGTATCAAAATAATGTCTTAATTTAGTAGATGCCATTATTAATGCAAGGATAAGTTTCTCTAAGTGTGAATACCTGGATTCAGCATCAAGTAAACTCTTACTTACATAATAAACAGGATGTTGTGTACCTTGGTGATCCTTAACAAGGACTGCACTTACTGCTTTTGAGGATACTGCTAAGTCTAAGGATAATATATCCCCTTTTTCTGGTTTCATCAGGGCCAGGGCTGAGGATAGGTAATCCTTAAGAGCTTTGAGGGCACTTTCATGCTTCTCAGTCCATTCAAATTTCTTGTTTTTCCTCAGGATGTCATAGAATTCCTTGCACTTCTCTGAGGATTTGGATATGAACCTGTTCAAGGCTGCGATCCTGCCTGTCAATCTTTGCACATCCTTAGCATTGGCAGGAGATTTGATATTCACAATAGCCTTGATTTGCTCTGGACTTGCTTCAATGCCCCTCTTTGTCACCATATAGCCTAAGAATTTACCTGCCTTAACACCAAAATGACACTTGGAAGGATTTAGTTTCATATTAAATTTATCAAGGATATTGAATGCTTCCTCCAAGTCTTTAAGGTGATCCTCAGCTTTCTTGGACTTAACCACCATGTCATCAATATAGACTTCCATAGTGTGTCCAATTTGTTCCTTGAACATCATATTGACTAGCCTTTGATAAGTAGCACCTGCATTCCTTAGTCCAAATGGCATAGCAATATAACAATATATACCAGTTGGGGTCATAAAGGCTGTATCCTCTTGATCAGATGGTTCCATCTGAATTTGTTGAAATCCAGATGAATCATCCATAAAAGTCAACAACTCATGACCCGCGGTAGCATCCACCATGGAGTCAATGTGGGGTAATGGGAAAGGATCCTTGGGACATGCCTTGTTTAAATCACTAAAATCGACACATACCCTCCACTTTCCATTTTTCTTTTGAACAACAACCACATTGGCTAACCATCTTGGATACTTAACCTCTCTTATCATACCAGCCCGAAGTAGTTTATCTACCTCTTCCTGGATAATGGCATTCCTCTCGGGTGCAAACTTCCTCCTCTTTTGATGAATTGGCTCGAATGACCTGTCAATGCCAAGTTTATGAGTAATTATATCTTTAGATATACCTGTCATATCCTCATGTTTCCAGGAAAAGGTAGTTTTCCTTCTTTTAAGGAAGGATACTAGCTCCTGTTCAATGTCGCTAAGGATCCTTGATCCTATGAAGATCTTGGATTCAGGATCATCAGGATCCATGAGGATTTCTTTCAAATCCTGTTCTCTTGCCTCCAAGAAATCTCTTGAAGGATACTTTAATTGCTATTGCTCCCTTGGTCTTGAGGCTGGCTTCATTGATGATGTATAACAATTCTTAGCCTCTTGTTGATCACTCTCAATTTTCACCACTCCCCATGGACTTGGAAGCTTTACACACTGATGATAGGTGGATGGGACTGCCTTCATATCATGTATCCATGGCCTGCCAAGGATAACATTGCAACAAGATAAGCAATCTATAACACAAAACTTCTGATAAGAATTGAGTCCTTCAATATAAATAGGGAGTTTAATGTCCCCCAATGTGTTTTTAGTTTCCCCACTAAATCCCACAAGTACTGAGGATCTTGGGACAATATCAGACTCCGGGATATTCATCTTCTTGAGGACATCAAGCTGAATGATGTTCACAGAGCTTCCTCCATCTATAAGGATCATGCGAACAAAATGATTAGAAATAAACAGGGTAATAACAAGACCATCATGATGAGGATCCTGGACATCAACACGATCATCCTCATCAAAGGTTATGACTTTATCCTGGGTAACAACGGAGGTCCGGGCGGGTCTGTCTCCATTATCCATCTTGGTTTCCTTAGCATGTCTTTTTGCTGCTGAAAAGGAAGTACCACAAATGTCTGATCCACTGGATATGAAGTTTATAACTTGTGCATCTGCTGGAGGAGCAGGGGCCTTTTCCGGGATCCTTTCAGGATCCTGGATCCTTTCAGGATCCTGGATCCTTTACTTCTTCCGTCCCAAAAGTTCCTTCAAATGCCCCTTGCTCAACAAGTAACCAATTTCCTTTCTTAGTTCAATACACTCTTCAGTGAGATGCCCGAAATCCTCATGATATGCACACCACTTGGACTTATCCTTTATAGCAGCTGGTTTATCACTTTTTCTCGGCCACCTAACTTTCTCACCAAGATTCTGCATTGCAAGGATTAGTTCATTGTTATCAACAGAAAAACAGTATTCAGAAATAGGAGGATAATCCTCATCATCCTCTTCTTGTTCCACCGTATGCACGTTCTGGTTATCAGACTTGTTGTAGGACTTGGATTTGTTGTTCCTGAAGTAGGATCCCTGTTTCTCCTGTTTTGAGGATCCTGTCAATCTATCCTGGATCCTTTTGTCATCCTCTAGGCGGATGAACCTAAGGGCCCTGGTTCTTACTTCATCAAGGTTCCTGCAAGGTGTCATATCAAGATCATCATAGAATAATGGATCCCTAAGCAATCCCATTTTAAAGGCTTCTACAGCCGTAGCAATATCCAAATTAGGAATATCTAAGGATTCTTTACTAAACTTAGTGATATAATCTCTAAGTGATTCATTTTGACCTTGTGTTACCCTATATAGATCACTAGTTAATCGTTTAAATTTTCTACTACAAGATAATTGACTATTAAACAAATTAACTAGATTAGCAAATGAAGTAATAGAGTAAGGGGGAAGACTTAGCTGCCATTTAAGAGCAGATCCTGTGAGTGTGGATCCAAATACCTTGCATAGACATGCTTCCTTTAACCTCTCAGGAATTGGATTGATCTCCATCCTCTCCCTATACTGAGCTACATGCTCTTCTGGATCTGTTGAACCATCATACAGCTTCATAGATGGTATCTGGAACATTTTGGGTATCTCAGCATCACATAAGGGTGGTGCAAAATGAGATATCCTATGGCTACCATCTGCAATTTCAGGAATGGGTTTAACCACTCCTGGTACACTGGATATCATATCCTTAAGTTTCTGTAACTCCCTAGCCATAGCTTGATTGATACCTGTATCCTGCATTGAGCCATGGTTAGTGTTATATAAATTATTAAAAGTGTTACCTCCCGGAGGATTCATGTTTGGAATTACGGATGTGAATCCATATTGACGGGATTCTGGTATGATCGAAGGACCAGATGAAGTGATGGTCTGCATTGGTATGAAGTCTCCTTGATGAACATCGGTGCTCGCATGTTGCATACTTCTTAAGAATCCCTGATCCTGAAAGATGTTGGATCCTTGAAGCTGAGATGATCCTTGAACCTGAAAGGATCCTGGACCTGTGGAGGATCCTGGACCCATGGAGGATCCTTGGAGCTGAGAGGATCCTGGACCCATGGAGGATCCTAGACCCATGGAGGATCCTTGGAGCTGAGAGGATCCTGGACCCATGGAGGATCCTTGGAGCTGGGAGGATCTTGGACCCATGGAGGATCCTTGGAGCTGAGAGGATCCTGGACCCATGGAGGATCCTTGGAGCTGGGAGGATCCTGGACCCATGGAGGATCCTTGTACCGGGTGCATTCCCAAATATCCCCCTGAGCTGAAGTAGAATCCCTGATGCGGAGAAGAGGACCCCGATGGTTGAGAAGAGGATCCTTGAGGCTGGAAGTGAGAGCCAAATGGCTGACTCACAGTTGTTGTTCCATAACGCCTTTCTGATGGACCACTTTGATACTGGATGCCAGGAACTGCCGATTGTAAGAAAGTTACAACTGGAGTATCGAAATCCAATAACCTTGGTATCAGAGGAGAGTGATCCTCCACTGATCTCCTCTGTTTCTTAATATCACCAATCTCCTGAAGAATCCTTTCATTGGTTTTGTCCTGCTCTTGCATGCGATCTCTCATCTGCAAAATCAGAGTAAAAAGGTCATTAGTGGTAGGATTAGAGGAAACAGAAGAAGTTGGTGGTTTTGTGAAAATGGGGGTTTGTCTCTTCGCGGTATTCTCAGCATTCTTCTGGGATCCAGAAGGTGGTGGAGGCAAAGGTGGAACGTTGTAACAACCCGCACTTTTGTGCGTTGTTACTACCCATTATACTCGTTACGCCTAGCACCAGAGATTCGGATCATAATGTAACTATATCGTATATATCTCTATTCGAAGGATAATCGCATATTTTCGAAACACAATATCACTATACTACACTACTATCACACTAACACTCACGGAGGCATTGAGTGAGGACCTATTCTACCCTCCTCAGTGGCCGTGATGTGTCGAACGTAAACAATTGACGCTAACAAGGACTCTCGGGTGAGTGCTGTAGCTCCAGTCGTCATGACGATGAGGACAATACGAGTAAACGGTACCCCGTCAGCCTTTGTGGCACTACACAAAATAACGTTCATGATGACATCAAGGAAGGACCTATACTACCCCCATTGATGGCCGTGAAACTCGCTAATAATCGCATACTCAAATCGGAAACCGATTGTTAATTATCGAAACTTTGGATTATGGATACGTAAATACGACCCCTAGTAATATATGTATATATAATAACAATATAATGATAATATAAATTAATTATGGAAAGTACGTACTTCGAAAACCAACAAAACGATCGAAAACGGAGAAGTCCAACGCGTCAGGATAGCCATCCGGACGGATAGCCATCCGGACGGATGGGCCATCCGCACGCATGGGCCATCCGCACGCATGGGCCATCCGGGCCAGAACTCCCTTCTTCTCCTCTGTGGCCTATAAATACCCTGTCACACCACTTGAACAGTGATGTGACAGCTCCTACTCAACCAAACACGCTCCAAGACCCCTTTCTCTCGATTCCTCGCGATTTCGGTAAGATTTCAACCTAAAACTTGTACTTCTACAATCTACACTCAATTCTACATCATTCTACCTTCTAAAACTCCAATTCTAACCGTGAAATCTGCAGATTTGAAGCGTTTTGAGGTGATGTCACCAAGAGTTCTTATGAACTTCAAGTTGGGGTCTCATTTCACTATAAACGACTCAGATCCGGGTGATTCCCACATGTTTTAATGACAAAACCCACCTAAATCTGTGCAATTTCGGTATTAACCATGAAAAACCATCAAGAACTACCAGATCTGATGGAACGGGGGTGATTCCCGGCCGTTAGAACAGGTCGGGACTGATGAAATTTCAAGTGTTAGTGCGAAATTACGTTACCCTAGTAAAAACGAACGTATTTCCTTCCGTTAAACACTCGGAAACAGTGTTCAGAGTGCGAGACAGACATGACAAGTCCGCACGGATGACATGTCAGTCCGCACGGATGACATGTCAGTCCGCACGGATGACATGTCAGTCCGCACGGATGACACTTGTCCGCACGGATGACTGTCAGTCCGCACGGATGACAAGTCAGTCCGCACGTATGACACTTGTCCGTACGGATAACATGTCATCCGGACGGATGACTTGTCATCCGGACGGATAACATGCCAATCCGCACGGATGAGAACCATTCGACCTAATGAGTAACTTTTCAAGGCTAATCTCGCTTAACCGTATATCGTTTACTCTATTCTTCAAGGATCAATACAGATATACTCGCAACCGACTCAACCAAGTTGTATTCTCGCTAAAAACGCACTGTGAGTATACTTGAACCCTTTTTCATCGAATTGTGGGTGTAACATACGTTTCTAACAAATCGAACTCATCAAACGAAATATTCAATCAATCGAATTATCACTTGCGAATAACTATTATGCATAGATATACGTGATGCTAGTTGCATATGTGCTAGGGCTTATACTCGCGACGTCCCACCACGACTAGTATAGTACTATTGCGCCCGACGGGGTCTAGTTATGCCATCGTACATTCGAGCATCGAGGACTTAGTTGGTAGTATCAGTTTTGTGAGTATATATGTCGTGTATTACGTTTATGCATGTGGAAATTCGCAGCTCTTTTAATCTATTATGCTATACTTATCAAACCTGTATACTCGCCAATACTTTTGTATTGACAAATATTTTAACGTATGTTGCAGGTTAGATCGCAGACTATATCAAATCAAGCTAGGAAGTCTAGAAACTCAACTTAAATCTAGGTTGTCGGATTTGTATTGTTCGAGAGGACAAGAAATCGGTGATAACTTATGTGATTGTATTATTTGTTAGTATGGGATAACAAACGCATTAAATATTATCGCAATATAGTTGTTATGGATTCTCTTGAGCAATCTGATTCGCCTAGTGCCGCGCCCCGATGATTCCGCCATCGGTTGGGGTGTGACAGATTGGTATCAGAGCCATAACTATAGGGAATTAGGCCAGACTCGACCTAGTCCGGGTCGATGTCTTAGAAATTGACCTAGTCTATAGTCTAAGTACCAACAGGCCGACTCGTACGAACCCAGTGGGGTTTGTATCGGGCTTACTTGATACTCTCGATCGAAATTGCTAAAAGCTACAACCTTGTGTGAACACCGCATACTACAACTTCACACGAAGAAGCCTTTCCTAAGGCCGAAATACTACTTAGCCTTCCCTAAGGCCGACACAATACACATGTTTTCAAAAATACTCGCATAACGAAACCGAGCGGTCCAGTCGAGATCAGGCGTGAAAACCAAGAACTCTCGATAGGATTTCCCACTCAGCGCATTTTTCTAGCACGAGAACCTTTCATCGAGTTAGGAGTGACATCCACATCTCGACGAAAATCTCCATTTCGAAATCTAGTGGAACTCACGACCTTATTCGAAGAGCATAACCACAATTAGGAACGAAACTGTTAAGACAGGGGTGAAACCCGTACCTTAATAAGTCGTTCCACTCTCTATAAACTGGTTTTCAAAAGCTCTCATCAAGGACTCGACTATCAAGATAACTCGAGCCATGCGAGGACTAGGAAGACGAATGCCATGAGCTGCATCCCAGTGGAAGCATGGAGTCTCCTAAGTCAACGCGCGTGCACGAACTTGTTAGATATAGTTGGGTTACCTTGGGTAGTCGACGCCTAAACACCCAGGGCGCTCTATCATACGAACAACCAATTTTACAACTGGCTGGAACTTATTTACGTTTTGAAACATTACGCGTTATCGATTTCTCAATTTAACGATTTTCACTCCCTACTTTATAAACGCACAATTCGCAATCTAAAACGAAATCCGAATGTTCGCAACAAAATTAATGCATAATCTATCGTTTTCGCTCTCGTTATCTCACCTCAACGCGTCCTCGCATATTCTAAACCGACTCGTATACAAATTTCAGTTATATAAATACATATATATATATATATATATACGTATAAACAACAAGTCATTGTGTGAGAACTTAGGAAATTCGTGTCTCCTATGTGGCTCCTATGTGATTCGTATTACTACTATACTATCGAATCAGGTTTTGTACGCGCTCAATCGCTTCGCAAAACCCAAAAATCATTATGATCGAATCTCACTCCAAGTCTCTTCCTGTCTAGATGCCTTCCAACAACTCTACCTCGAGAAGAGTAGCTAGGAGGAGAGCCAAACGAAGTGTCAATAAGAGGATTGCGTCACTTGTGACTAAGGAAGTGAGTAAGCTTATTCCTCGAATTGCCGCTCAAGTGCACTCTTTCAGCAACTCTCGAGCCTCAGAAGACTACAAGACGGAAGCGCCGCAATCTGCTTTTCTCTACAAACACTTCAAAGCCTGTGAACCAATGGAGTTCACGGGTGAAGGAGGTGTATCTCAACTACTCCAGTGGTTCGATTCTATCGAAGTTACCCTTCGTCAAAGTGGGTGTCCCGATAGCTTCCGTACTACTTGCGTTACCGGAGTATTTCAATCACGAGCACTCGACTGGTGGACCACCGAATGTAACAAACGTGGGATCTCCGCGGCTTACGCTCTCTCTTGGAATTAGCTGAAAGAGCTCATGAAGGAAGAGTACTGCCCCCCTCATGAAATCCAGAAGCTAGAAAACGAATTTTGGGAAATCAAGCAAAACAAAGGTGACAATGTTGGCTACACCGCCAGGTTCAAGCAGCTTAGCGTAATTTGCCCAAATCAAGTTAACACTCCGGAAAAAGCCATCGCGAAGTACATTCGTGGCTTGCCTGAGTGTGTGGGTGATTTTGTCGAAGCTGCAAGACCTGCTACCATCGAAGAAGCCTATCGCTTAGCCACATAAATCAACAACAAACGACTTGTGGAAGGGTTTTTCTCCAAGAACTCTGTCAAGCAATCACCAGCAATCCTTCAGGCGAACATGTTGACGAATCTTCTGATGAATCTACTGACGAATCTTCTAACAAATCTGCTGGCGATTCTTCTAATGGATCAGCTAACGATTCTCCTGACGAATCTGCTAAAGATTCTTCGGAAGGATCTGCTGCCGATTCTTCTGACAAATCTGCCGATGGGTCTTCCGACAAATCAGCCAAAGACTCTGCAAGTGATTCTTCAGACGAATCCTCCAACGACGACACTTCTTCGCAAGACACCAACAAACCCAGCCGCAAGCGAAAGACTTCAAGCCCGAGCTCAGCAACAACCGAACTGCTGCAACCGGAACCTCTTCGAACAGTTCCGATGTTTCCAAAACGAGCCTACACTGGAGCTTATCCTCAGTGTTACTCATGCACCTACCATCATCCAGTTGGGGCTGACTGTCACTATTGCAATAACTGCAACCGTTACGGCCACTTCACCCGCAACTGCCGCATCGAACCGTGAACTTGAGTACAACAACAACAGCTCCAGCAAAAGTCTCCCGCATCAAACATCTAGCAAGCGTAGGATAAAGTTGTAATGATACGATTCTCGATGTTAATTTCTAAGTTTTGAACCTACTCTCTTATTCGAAGTTACCACAATGTGTAACAACAACTCTCGTTTTCGTTTCCTCCATCCCACTTTAGTCGCCGCATTTAGACTAAATTCACACACCTACTATATACTATATACTATATCACGAAATAATGTGTTTTTACCCTCACTACATTCTTAGAACGAGGTACGATAAACGTGCAAGGAACGAATAATCACGGGTGCACACGGGATTACTTGGGTCAGTGCACGGTGATCGTAGTGAATTCTAAAGGTGCCATAGCGTTTTGTCAAAAGGTGACACCAAAACACGGGATGAAAGTAGTAGGGGTCGGGCAAGGTGTGCTCTATCATACTACCGATGTTCCGTGAAGAAGGTGCCACGTGGAGTTGGACGTTATTAGACCTATTATACTATTATGATTATTTTCAACACACTACACTAAATCGCAAGGCGTAACAAACCGTATCATCGCGAGACTTGTCGTAAGTCTGCAAACGCAATGCAATCGTCTCATCGATGGACTCTGGAGAGTCTGCCTCGCAGGACAATTGCATCAACGCAAGACTGGTCGTAAGTCTATCGCAATGAATCTCATCAAGCATATAAACGCTCACGATATTGTTGAGTGAGGACCTATTCTACCCTCCTCGATAACCGTGATGCGTCGCAACGTAACGTTAAGCTTATTCGAAACAAACCCGACTAGTTGAAATCGCTTACCTTGTGTATCTCGCAATCTCTATCGCTTATTATGCGAATATGTATCGCTTACTGTATATCAATCTATCACTATCGCCTACCGTTATCTGTGATATTCGTGTGAAGTTAGCACACATGACCTCGCTTCACGAGATGAAGCTCATATGGTTAAAGCAGGGTGTTTTAGTCATATCAGCGACCTTTCGTGGAAAAAGGCCATGTGGGGTCTAATGTTAGTTAAACTCTGTGGTGTTAATCAATCAAATTTGAACCGCATACTTCCATCGCCTGCAACGCAACAACTGCCGCTTATCGTAACTCGTTTATCGTCGCCGTCGTTACTAGTGTTGTGTTATGTTATTCGCTCAATGACCTAATCGCTTATCGCTTGTCGTGTATAGTCTACCGCTTGATCGCTCATTGGTGTTTGTTACAGTCTGTATTAGTACGCATGACATCGCTTCACGAGGCAAAACTAACCTGGTTAAACATGGTGTTTCGCCATGTTAGCAAACCCTCGTGGAAACGTGCCATGTGGGTTTAATGTGGAATCTAATCGAAAACGCGCTATTTGCTTCTCGCTTATCAACTCGCCGGATTAATCTATTCGATTCTATCTTATGCTTGGTCCGACTTACTACCGATTGGGCCAAGTAAGCGTAAATCTATCCGTGTCATATCGGCACACCTGACACTGTCTCACAAAACAGAAGTAATATGGGCAAAGCATGGTGGATACGCCGCTGGTACTTCCTATATATAAGTGTTTTAAACATATTAACAAACTTTCGTGGGAAAGTGCCAAGCGGGGCTCAGTAATTAACTACCTTTTGTACTGATTAAAACGTCTTTTTATATAAAATTTTGATTTAAAACCGGTGGGCAAGTGAAATTCTCTCACGACGTGGAGTTAACATCGAATCAGCTTAACTCCATGTCCAAGAAAAGTTTCATAAGCCCAGTTTTCCCTAAACTTTTACAACGTAAAAATAAAATCCTTCTTAAGACATTGGTTCGACATCGAGTTCAGCTTGAACCCATGTCAGAGAAGAGTTTTCGTAACCCTTGTTTTCATCTTCGAGTTCCTTAAAATGTTTAAAAAACTTAAACTTCCTTGCAACATCGGTTAACATCGACTCCGTTGACCTCACGTTAAAAGGAAAATTTTCAAATATTTTCATCCTAAATTCCTTTTTAAATAACTAAAACGAACGCTTCTTGTAACGTTGGTTAACGATCGACTCAGTTAATTCTACGTCGTGAGAAACCTTTCAAATTTCAATCGCATCGAACTAGCGAATTCTACACAAGACAAGGTACCTTGGAATGCCAACTCGTGGGATTATTACTTCTATCTTACGTCGCCTTCTCGCTATCGCAATCGATCTCTCTTATTCGAAACGTTCTAGCTGTCAACTTACGGTCAATCGCTCGCTGTATCGCTACTTATACAAGACCAACCCTTAGAAGTCTACCTATTGGATTAATTTCAGGACGAAATTTCCTAAAGTAGGGGAGACTGTAACAACCCGCACTTTTGTGCGTTGTTACTACCCATTATACTCGTTACGCCTAGCACTAGAGATTCGGATCATAATGTAACTATATCGTATATATCTCTATTCGAAGGATAATCGCATATTTTCGAAACACAATATCACTATACTACACTACTATCACACTAACACTCACGGAGGCATTGAGTGAGGACCTATTCTACCCTCCTCAGTGGCCGTGATGTGTCGAACGTAAACAATTGACGCTAACAAGGACTCTCGGGTGAGTGCTGTTGTCACGGCCCTTGGCCCCAGTTTGACCCGGTCCAGAGCCGCGAGGCAGGAAATCCGATGGTATCTAATTAAGTGACAGCGGAAGTCTTTTTAAACAGGATCGATTAATATTAAAACTGCTCGTTTATATATAATATAGGGATAAAATCCATAATTTATATATAATATGGCCCCAGTTTGACCCGGTCCAGAGCCGCGAGGCAGGAAATCCTTGGCCCCACTTTTCTAAGCTTGTAGTGGTCCACGGCACTTTTCCTGTGCTCACAACAGATCACCTGAAACATGTTTGAAAAATGTTTTGTCAGCAGGGAAATACTGAGTGAATCATTCAGTTTTACTAAAACGACCCGTTTGTTATAATTCATAGTATTAAGAGATTAAAATGTTTCTGATATCAAACCAACTACCCACAGTATTTGTCACTCAACTCTTTTCTGTGACTGTGGTCATATCACCATTGGCTGCCCCAATGAATGACGGTTATCACTAAATTTAGGTTCGCCCACCTAAAGTGATAAAACTGCAATACTGTGCACAATACCCCACATACCGGCTGTAATTTGGTGATTACATAAACTTAATCACTGTAATTATAACTTTAAAAATATTTTAAGAATTTATAAAGCAATTTGATAAAAAGAGAATGACTCACATTGTAGATTTAACGAGCAGAATATAAGCCTACTGATTAGCCTTGATTAACCTAATTTAAATAATAATGCACACACAAACAGGTTAGTAACTAATACAGCAGTTACGTCAATTCACGAGATTAAACCCTCACAACGATTTATTAGTGCAATACTTAACAATTCAGTGGATTCACAACGAATGACAGAGTATAGTCCGAATTCGAGCAGTACTCAAACATTCAAGTCGAAATCACAATGAATTATCAAAGTATAAACTCAATTTGAGCGGCACTTAAACAATCGTTGGATAGTTCTAATCGATCGGACGTTGAATCGAAATAGCGATCGAGTTATTACCCTGATTGCGGCGTCGATTAGTGCACTGTGTGTGTTAATTGTAGTATACAGAACGTAAATC
This sequence comes from Helianthus tuberosus, assembly GCA_030545235.1. Classification (NCBI taxonomy): domain Eukaryota; kingdom Viridiplantae; phylum Streptophyta; class Magnoliopsida; order Asterales; family Asteraceae; genus Helianthus; species Helianthus tuberosus. The sequence continues at coordinate 18,224 of JARYGA010039445.1, forward strand.
GTTGCATGAAACGAATTTCTTCGTCGAACATACGTCAAATTTCAAGTCCCAATGTCTGCTATTTATACCTGAATTTTGCCACCCCTTACGGACCGTAACAAATAACCCTTACGGTCCGTAAGGGTAACCTATATTTTATAGACTAGCCACTGTTGGGACTAGCTATGCTGACTTGACAGTTTCTGAATTTAGAATTTTGACAGCGAGTAAATTAGATAATCGTTAACTAGGTTTTACCCCCCCTGAGTTTTAGGGGTCCTGATCCTGATTCCGATTGTTCTGAAAATTTTAGGGTTAGTGCAGAATTACTTGGGTGTCTTAATTAGGGTTTCCTATTGGTCAAATTAAAATAATTAGGACTTTTGATGAGAGTTGTTACATTCTCCCCACCTTATTAAAATCTCGTCCTCGAGATTTACTGGAATAAATGAGGATACTTTCGCTTCATCTCGGATTCCAGCTCCCAAGTGTATTCAGCTCCTCTCTTTGAATCCCATCTGACTTTGACTAAAACTAGTCGTTTGTGCTTGAGAAACTTGATCTTTCGATCCTCAATTTGAAGAGGTTTCTCAACAAATTTCAGCTTTTCGTTTACCTCTATATCTTGAATAGGTACTACCAGTGATTCATCTGATAAACATTTCTTGAGATTGGATACATGAAATACATCATGTACTCCTGCTAATTCTTTTGGTAGTTGTAAACGATAAGCAACTAGTCCTATACGTTGGATTACTGAAAATGGTCCTACGTACCTGGGACTTAGCTTTCCTTTCTTACCGAATCGAACAACTCCTTTCCAAGGAGAAACTTTCAAGAGTACTTTATCTCCGATTTGGAATTCTAACGGCTTGCGGCGATTATCTGCATAACTCTTCTGACGATCTCGAGCTGTTTTCAGTCTTTCCTTGATCTGAGTTATTTTGTCAGTAGTTTCTTGCACAATTTCTGGTCCTGATAATTGACTTTCTCCTATTTCTGCCCAACAAACTGGAGTTCTGCACTTACGTCCATATAATGCTTCAAACGGAGCAGTTTCAATGCTTGAATGATAACTATTGTTATAGGAGAATTCAATTAATGGTAAATGATCATCCCAATTTCCACCAAAATCTATTACACATGCTCGGAGCATGTCTTCTAGAGTTTGGATGGTTCTTTCACTTTGTCCGTCTGTTTGTGGATGATATGTTGTGCTTAGGTTTAGTCGAGTTCCCATTGCTTGCTGGAAACTTTTCCAGAAATGAGAAGTGAAACGACTATCTCTATATGATACAATGGAGAGTGGGACTCCATGTAAAGATACCACTTCGTCTACGTACAACTTGGCTAACCTTTCCATGCTAAAGGTTTCCTTCATTGGTAGAAAATGAGCTGATTTGGTTAATCGATCCACAATTACCCAAATCGCATCATTACCTTTTCTTGTTTTAGGCAACTTAGTAACAAAATCCATTGTTATAAGTTCCCATTTCCATACAGGCATTTCCAATTGTTGTAGTAGTCCTGAAGGTTTCTGATGTTCAGCCTTTACTTGTGAACAAGTAAGACACTTAGAAACATATTTTGCTATATCTTTCTTCATGCCTATCCACCAAAAATTCTTTCTTAAATCTTGGTACATCTTATTGTTTCTAGGGTGCATAGTATACCTAGATTTATGGGATTCTTCTAAAATCTTATTTCTTAATTCTCCTTGCTTAGGTACCCAAATTCTTTTCTTGTGGAATTTCCAAATTCCATCATTTCCTTGCTCTAGTTCCTTTATATAACCTTTCATTCCTTCAGCATCGTCCTTGATTGCTGTTTCCTGAACCTTCTTTAATTGTTCCATTAAATCTACTTGTAGATTTAATCTAAGAGCACGAACTCGTCGTTGCTTTTCATGATACTTACGACTTAAGGCATCTGCAACTACGTTTGCCTTTCCTTCGTGATACTGGATATCACAGTCGTAATCGCTTAGAACTTCCATCCATCTTCTTTGCCTCATATTCAATTCTTTTTGCCCAAATATATACCTTAAACTTTTATGATCTGTATAAACAGTAAACTTACTTCCATACAGATAATGTCTCCATATTTTAAGGGCAAAAATTATGGCTTCTAATTCTAAGTCATGAGTCGTATAATTCTCCTCGTGCTTTCTCAACTGCCGGGAAGTATACGCAATTACCTTCTTGCGTTGCATCAACACACATCCGAATCCTAATTTTGAAGCATCACAATATACTTCAAAATCTTCTGTTCCTTCGGGTAATGCTAAAATTGGAGCATTTGTCAATCGGTGTTTTAAAATATTAAAAGCTTCTTCTTGCCTATGTCCCCATTCAAACTTAGTGGCTTTACAGGTTAACTTAGTCAAAGGTACAACTATCTTAGAGAAATCTTTAATAAATCGTCTGTAGTATCCAGCTAAGCCTAGAAAACTTCTAATTTCCATAGCTGTTTGTGGGACCTTCCATTTAGTGATTGCTTCTATTTTAGCAGGGTCTACGTGAATGCCTTCGTGATTCACCATGTGTCCTAGGAATTGCACTTCCTTTAACCAAAATTCACACTTTGAGAATTTGGCATAAAGCTTTTCTTTTCTTAACAAGGTTAAGAGTGCATGCAAATATTCGCAATGTTCCTCCTGACTTTTGGAATAAATAAGTATATCATCGATAAATACGATTACAAATTTATCCAAGTATGGTTTACAGATCCGATTCATCATGTCCATAAATGCTGCTGGGGCATTTGTTAGTCCAAAGGGCATGACTGTAAACTCATAATGGCCATACCTAGTTCTGAAAGCAGTTTTAGGTATGTCTTCTTCTTGTACTTTCAATTGGTGATATCCGGAGCGTAAATCTATCTTAGAAAAATACCTAGCGCCTTGAAGTTGATCAAAAAGATCGTCAATCCTAGGTAATGGATATCGATTCTTTATTGTAACCTTATTCAGTTCTCTATAATCGATACACATTCTCATCGATCCATCTTTCTTTTTCACAAACAACACTGGTGCTCCCCAAGGGGATGAACTAGGTTGTATAAATCCTTTGCTTAATAATTCATCTAACTGCTTTTTCAATTCTAGCATTTCGGTGGGTGCTAATCGATAAGGTGTCTTAGCTATTGGTGTAGTACCTGGAATTAGATGAATTCTAAATTCTACTTCCCTATCTGGTGGTAATCCTGGTAATTCTTCTGGGAATACATCCGGATACCCTGAGACTACAGGAATTTCCTTAAGTTCTTTTCCCTTAGTACTAATGATTACTGAAATCATATATACTATTCCTTGTTTTCGTTCATAATTAGCAACTTTCATTACTGATATGAACTTCATAGGCTTACGTGGTTTATCTCCTGTAATCCTAATCACTTCTCCGGTGGGTACCTGAATTTCTATGGAATTCTTATCACAGAGAATTCGAGCATGGTTGGCTACTAACCAATCCATTCCTAACACAACATCGAATTCGGCTAATTTCATAGGTAACAGGTTTGCAGAAAACTTATGACACAGTTCTATTTTTCCTTCTTGCAAAACCTTATTTATGTTAACAGAATTCCCGTCTGCCGTTTCGACTGTAAAAATTTGCCTAAGGGTGGTTAAGGGTAAGTTAAGAGCTTGGAAAAATGAAGTATTGATAAAACTTTGGTTTGCACCAGAGTCAAATAATACTTTTCCATAAACGTCGTGGACCAAGAACGTACCAGCTATGACGTCAGGGATTAGTTCAGCTTCTTGAGTGGTTAGCTGAAATGCTCGTGCATTCTTCTTTGTTGTTCCTTCAGCTAGTTTGCCTTTATTGTCTGCGGTTTTAATTAATTTAGGACATTCTGTTTTGTAATGTCCGGTTTCTCCACAGTTATAGCAGACTATAGTTTTCTTCTTGCAATTTTCTTCACGATGTCCTGCCATTTTGCAGAAGTTGCAATTTACATTGCATTTTCCAAAATGATTCTTTTTGCAATTGCTGCAAAAAGGCGGTTGTGCAGATTGTCTCCTTCCTCTTTTCTTGAACCTATTATCATTACCCACACGAAATCCTTGGGTAATCTTTTGAGCCAATTCCTTCTTTCGATCTTCTTCTCTTGTGCGCACCAGTTCATCAGTTAGGGTATTAGCTAGTTCCACAGCATCGTCAATAGTGCGAGGTCTCGCAGCTTTAACGATGTTCCGGATTTCACTAATTAATCCCCAAATGTAACGAGAAATGAGTACCGGATCTGGCGAAGCCAGTGTTGGTACTACTCTAGCATACTCAAAGAATGTCGACGTATAACCGCGACACTCTACGCCTACCATACGATAATTTAGGAACTTATTTGCCATTTGTTCCTTTTCATATTCAGGACAATATTTTCTTTCTACAAGAATTTTAAATTCTTCCCAGTTCATGGCATAAGCCATCCTTCTTCCTTTTGCTTGTAGCACCGTGTTCCACCATTCTAGTGCCCCTTCTTTGAAAAGATTTGACGCGTACATGACCTGATCTACTTCAGAACACTTACTTATTGCAATTACCGCTTCGGTTTTCTCTAACCAATGCAGTACTGCAGTTGCTCCTTCGTTGCCTGCAAATTCAGCAGGTTTACAAGCAAGAAATTCTTTGAAAGTGCAACCAGGTGTTGCGGCTTTCATTTTCTTAGGAGGTGGAGCCTGTCGTGGATTATTATCGTCATGATTGCCGCCTCCATTTACACTATGACTAAAATTATCTTCCTGAGTACGTTTACTAGGAATGATTTGTTGTGGTTCAACAGGTTTCTGAGCAGCAGCTACGATTGCTGGAATAGCATTAGCTATCCCTTGGGTGATGATGTTCTCAATATCTTGTCTAGTCATATACTGGTTTTCCTGATTTTGTTCAGATTGATTCCCTTCATTAACTGGTTCATTACTAGCGTTTTCCATCTGATAATTATTATAATTACAACTATTAGTGTCAAATGATTGTAAATAAAACAATTTCACAGAAACACATAAAATTTTATAACACAGATATATATCCAAAATTGTCGATATTTCGACTTCTATTTTGCTTTATATATTATATAGGCATCCATACACACTGTTTATCTTACAATGTTTTATTTCCCATTTTACAGAATTATATTTAACTATTATTATTATTATTATTATACAGACATTCTTCCCAACCCCACTATTCTTTGGTCAACTGGCAGTTTAGTAGCGACGCTCCCTTTCGTCGTATTTCCAGGAAATTTGTTCCCCCATTTCCCGGATCCTATTCCCTGTTCCTATCAGCTCTTCACCGAACAGACGGAGTTCGGCTAAGTTTTCGTTGCTCATTGGAGGATTGGGGATAGGTTCTGGATCAAACTGTGGAAGGAAAGAATAAGGACTGTTGATGATATTTTCAAATTGCCAGTCATTTGTCCACCATTCTTCCATTTGGCCTAAAGGTCGAGTGTGGATTAGTGGGTCTGGAATAGCTGGTTCCCAATTTACAGGAAGTTGGGTTTCTAGGTAAGGATATAGATTATTATGGATAGGGCTAATGACATCACAATTTGCCAGTAGACGGTCTATTTCTTCTTGGAATGTGATTTCTTCAGTTTGTCTGGAGCTTTCTCCAATTTCTATTCCTTTTTGTTTAGAATCTTTCCTGATTTCTATTTCTGCTGGATTAGAATTCTCTCCGATTTCTATTCCTTTTCCTTTGTCTATAGGGTTTTCTATTTTAGGGAGTTTTCTAGTAGCTGGCTTTCTCCGGCGCACTTTCCTCCATCCTACATATCTTCTTTTCTTTTTAAGTTTTGCTTTTTCCAGCGGTGGAGCTTGGAATTCCAGGGGTTCCTCTATGTCAGCAATATAACCAGTAAAGTCGTGGGAGACTTCAATTGGTACTGGGTAGAGGTTGAGATTCTGAAATGCTACTGATATCTCACTCATGCTGGATAGCATATATGCAAAATGCACAAAAATGCCAAGTTAAAACTTTGGAACAAAGTTTTAAATAAACATTAAAGTTTATTGCATACGGATTTGTACAAAAAGACTACAGGAAAGAGAACACACTATTCTTTATTTATTTACTGGGTATTAATTTTCTACTAGACCAGACTTATTGATATTTTAAAGGTTTGCATTTTCTGCTACGGTAGCTAGCATATAAAGGTTTGCCCAATTTTCATCTAATGTGTCTTCCCAAGGTGACCTATTTCCTAATTCATGGATTTCTGAATTAAACCTCACTTTCTTGACTTGGGGTTTCTTTATTTTCTCCTGTCCCTTTCTAAGAATCAAATTTCTTTTATCTTGGGTAAGAGGATTTTCATAGTTTGCTTTACGGACAAAAATCCCTTCTTCCCGATCTGCTGGGTGTTTGGAGGAAGAGGTTCCTTTTTCTGTGGTTGCAGTATCTAATTTGTGGTAGATAGCAGAAAGCTTGTTTTTACCCATACTGTAACTCAACAATTAATCAGTTAATAAAACATATTTTCACAGAATAAATTTTTTTTCCTAAGTATCTCTTATAGGCTAAAATCAATAGTAAGCTTAAATCAGTGGCTCTGATACCACCTTTTCCTGTCACGGCCCTTGGCCCCAGTTTGACCCGGTCCAGAGCCGCGAGGCAGGAAATCCGATGGTATCTAATTAAGTGACAACGGAAGTCTTTTTAAACAGGATCGATTAATATTAAAACTGCTCGTTTATATATAATATAGGGATAAAATCCATAATTTACAATAAAGTGATTTTACTGAGAAATCTTTATTTCTTAAAACATGTTTCTTTATTTATTTACATTGAGCCACTTTTCTAAGCTTGTAGTGCTCCACGGCACTTTTCCTGTGCTCACAACAGATCACCTGAAACATGTTTGAAAAAGGTTTTGTCAACAGGGAAATACTGAGTGAATCATTCAGTTTTACTAAAACGACTCGTTTGTTATAATTCACAGTATTAAGAGATTACAATGTTTCTGATATCAAACCAACTACCCACAGTATTTGTCACTCGACTCTTTTCTGTGACTGTGGTCATATCACCATTGGCTGCCCCAATGAATGACGGTTATCACTAAATTTAGGTCCGCCCACCTAAAGTGATAAAACTGCAATACTGTGCACAATACCCCACATACCGGCTGTAATTTGGTGATTACATAAACTTAATCACTGTAATTATAACTTTAAAAATATTTTAAGAATTTATAAAGCAATTTGATAAAAAGAGAATGACTCACATTGTAGATTTAACGAGCAGAATATAAGCCTACTGATTAGCCTTGATTAACCTAATTTAAATAATAATGCACACACAAACAGGTTAGTAACTAATACAGCAGTTACGTCAATTCACGAGATTAAACCCTCACAACGATTTATTAGTGCAATACTTAACAATTCAGTGGATTCACAACGAATGACAGAGTATAGTCCGAATTCGAGCAGTACTCAAACATTCAAGTCGAAATCACAATGAATTATCAAAGTATAAACTCAATTTGAGCGGCACTTAAACAATCGTTGGATAGTTCTAATCGATC